>JAODAF010136572.1:0-10407 GCA_027574765.1 Molpadia intermedia | reverse complement strand
GCAGACGGTAGGATTCACATCGAAGATGGATCAGAGTGCAAAATAAAGGTGAATTACTTTGGTAACCGGACTATAAATTGTAAAAGGCTAAACATATGTGGATCCGATTTTTCAAATGTCTTATTTGTGACAAATTTTGGAGGATATTACCCGTGGTTGTTTCATTTTGGAGTAAACTATTTGCTGATCACCACATCTATAGGCTTGCAGTTAAAATTTCTCTGCAGTCGTTCGTTCGTTCAACCACAGATAAATATCCTCCAAAATTTGTCACAAATGAGACACAATGAAAAATAAGTCCACATAATGTTTAGCCTTTTAAATTTGACATAATTTATGTTTGATTGCTTTGTAATTTGCTCATTCCATCCAAAAAAAGGTTTTTTATAATTACTAAACTGGAAACCCCCTCAGGTAGGCTGGAAACCACCTCAATAACATGTAAAATAAAACATCAAATATCTTATTATTTTCTTTAAGAAATCTGTCATTAAGTACTTCAGAAATAAAACTAAAAAAATTCTTCAGAAACAATAGTCGATCTCAATAATTAATGTCTTCATTGTTAAAAAAATGTCTTAATGAGCTGGAAACCCCCTCCTTTACCCTAGCCTAAGTCAAAACATACAACATATTGTTGTCTCATCTCACCATTCGGTTTTTCCAATCGCTCTACAAGTGGTGCAAAAACCAAATGGTGAGAATTTAGCCATAAGTGATGGGAAAAGAGGGTTATTTTGGGTAGCTAAAAGTGCTTAGTTTGATGCAAAATAGTGTCTGTAATTTGCTTAAATCAATTTTTTTTAAACGTTTTTTACTGAAACAGACCTGAATTTTTCCAACAATCTTCTTTACTGCATTCATAGATTTTTAATGAAATTATTCACTTATGATGAATAACAATATATGACATTGGCTCTGTGAAAATAAGTTATTACACCAGACTGTTCTGAATTTCGAAGTCTTTGTTTATTTTTTCTAGTGGACACAGGCTGCAAATATGAGGTAGAGAAATTGAGGTCGGCTACAATAAGACACGTAGGTTTGAAAACTTAATCACTGATTGATTCTTTGAAGAAGAGTTCCAATTCAATATTTAGACATCATAATCACTATACCCACATCACAATATTATAGCCCTAGTTATTCTTTTCTGTAAAATTCTAACCAATTTAAGCTATAGTGTATACCTCAAACCTATTAACCCTTCTATAATCTATACCAGATCTATTTTGGATAATTGGATAACAATGTCCATTGATCTAAAACTGTCCAATAAGAACTAAACATCTTCACAGAAACAATTACATACAGGCATATGCTACTGTACATTGGTCTCTTCTTTGTTGAATGTTACACTTCTCTCTATTTATGAATATTAAATAGCATATTTTTGTCATAGAAGACTACCTGTTTTAGTACACCTATTTCCCTAAAGTACAATAACATCCACTTGAACCAAAAATTATAGAATTATTTCCTAAACGAGCATAGTACATCTATGAGACATTTGTGGGTTGAAATCATGGAAGGATGATTTGACTACATGAGCCATGTCTATAGACGAAAAAGAACTGTCAATGGTGTCAGTTGATGAGATCTTTTTTAGCAATTTTAACACAATACCCTCCTTTTAATAAACGAAGGTAAATAGTATACAAACATAATAATTTACGATATCCTTGAAGAATACAACATTGTGGAGGGCCCAATACCTTGTACAAAAAATGTCATATATCCTTCCCATCTTTATCCTATTATTTTAATTTTCTTTTTCTTTTTTCTTACAGGTTCATCATCTCTGAGAATATTTCCTTCATAGACAGAGAGATTTTTTCAAACATAAAGAACAGTACCATTTTATCCAAACTTCTGGTACTGATTCACTAACGCTTAAGCAGTTTATTAAGAATTCTCAATCAAAACGCAGTCTATTCCAGTCACATTCCAAGTCCAGTCAAAACTTGTCAGTCAATTTTCACAAAGAATAGTCAATTTGTCAGTCAATATTTTGTCACACCATCGTCAATATTGTTAGTCAAATTATAGTCAATTTGCCAGTCATATTGTTAGTCAACCATTCTCAAAGTGTTGTATAGTCAAGTTATCATTCAAGATTTTTGTCATACCATAGTCAACTTGTCAGTCAAATTATAGTCAATTTGCCAGTCATATTGTCAGTCAACCTTTCTCAAACAATAGTCAACTTCTCAACCATTCTCAAAGTGCTGTATAGTCAACTTTGAAGATTTTGTCACATCATAATCAATTTGTCAATCAAACCAATCTCAAGAATAGCCAACTTGTCAGTCAACCTTTTTATTCAACATTTTGTCATACTATAAAACCTATCAGTCAAATTGTTACTCATTTTTTTGACAAACCATAGTCATATATTTGTGAGTTAAATCGTCAGTCAACCTTATCAGTCAAAGATTTGTCACATGATATACAATCTGTCACTTCGACCATTCAAGCTACGTTGTCCACGTTTTCCTTCACAATCGATTCCTCAATACCTCAAATATGCCCAGATCAAAGAAATCTAGTTACGACACTAGAAAGAGAAACATAAAGGCTAGTGTTCAAAAACTAAGAAAATCAACTATTGAAACACACAAACAACCAATTCATCAAATTCAAGAAAGTAACTCCAGTCCAGATCCAGAAATTGTACTAATCACCACAGTAGAACGAAACACCTTTAATTTCTTCCCTGTTGACAACACTTGGGCAAAAACAGTTATTGTATACTTGGTGCACACTCTTCTCTTGTTCATTCATCTCTTACAAATATAAGAGCTATCAATAATCCACAAGTTTTAAGTATTAATGCCAAGCCATCAATTGTTTAGAACATGGAAGCTGATGGTAACTGTTTCTTTCGTTGTTTGTCATATTTGACAACACATTCTCAAGAAAGTCATCATATCCTGAGACATTTAATTGTTCAAGCAATTCGACAGAGTCACCTTACTTCATATTCACTGACAGTACATGAATACATACAAGCTTCACAAATGAACACATCCAATGTTTGGTCTACAGAGATTGAAATTTTGGCAGCTGCTTGTCTTCTACAAACTGACATATACACTTATGCTTTGCATGGTCATGTCTGGAAATGGCTTCGCTACCCTCAGTAGAAACACAGACACAAACCAGAGAGCTATATACCTTGTCAACACAAACAGTGTTCATTATGATGTTGTTCTTCGTATTGATAATACACCAAGTTTGTCTCTAACTCAGAGTCACCCATCTACATTCAAAACGACCAAAGAACTAATAACAGAAGAGATCAAAAGACAAAATCTTTGGCAACAACAGAAAAATGAATCATTTTCAAAATTAACTTCATCCAGTACATTGCGCATGCGAAAACTTAGAAAAACCAATAAGGATTTCAAACAGAAAGAACGACTCAACAAATGTCAGGAACAAAGAAAGAAACGAAAGAGTGAGTCATACAGAAACATTGAAAGAGAACAAAACACAAAACGCATGAAGAAAACTAGATTAACTGAATACTCCAAAAAAGAGAAGAAAGGTAACATTGCACGCATGGAACAAACTAGAAAAGATAAAACATATTCTATGAAAGAAAAGAAGGCTAACATTGAACGCATGCAACAAACTAGAGAGATTGAAACATACTCTATGAAAGAAAACAAGGCTAACAATGAACGCATGAAACAAACTAGAAAGAATGACACATACTCCATGAAAGAAAAGAAGGCTAACACTGAACGCATGAGACAAACTAGAAAGATTGAAACATACGCAGTGAAAGAAAAGAAGACTAACATTGAACACATGAAACAAACTAGAAAGAATGAAACATACTCTTTGAAAGAAAACAAGGCTAACAATGGACGCATGAAACAAACTAGAAAGATTGAAACATACTCAGTGAAAGAAAATAAGGCTAACATTGAACGCATGGGACAAACTAGAAAAAATGAAACATACTCCATGAAAGAAAAGAAGACTAACATTGAACGCATGAAACAAACCAGAAAGAATGAAACATACTCAGTGAAAGAAAAGAAAGCTAACATTGAACGCACAAAGACTCTCAGAAAAAATAGTCATTACACAGTAATTGAAAAAAAGGCAAATAAAAAACGTATGCAAACCCTCAGAAATAATCAAACTTACACAGTACAAGAAAAAGAACAAAATTTGAAACGTATAAAGACTGCTAGAGCCAAAAAACAATACAAGGCCCTTGAACAAAAGAATACCAAAACAATTCATTCTCTAAAAACAAATATTCTTTCCAAATCAAAACAAAGACCTCAAAACAAACATATGCAACAACAAACAGATCCACAATATCTAGAAAAGGAATCTACTGATAAATGTGCATCCACAACTTCCCACAACACAATGTCATTTTCAGCACTTCAACAACATTTTTGGTAGTCAATTTCAGTAGGATGAGTATGTGTGCTGTTGTTGTAACCAATTATGGTATAAAGAGAGTGTTGTTTATGCAAAATCATATACAAGCAAGATCAACGAAACAAATGATAAATCAAAGAATGATAAATCATGGATTTGTAAAACATGCAACCTCTATCTGAAATCTGCTAGAATGCCTCTTTTAGGACAAGAAAACAACATGACCATACATGATCTTCCAATTCAACTAAAGCTTCATTCTTTGGAAGAGAGACTAGTTGCTCTTCGAACCCCTTTTATGCAAATCAGAGAACTTCCTAGAGGTCGCCAAAAGAGTGTCAAAGGAAATGTTGTAAATGTTCCTGCTGATGTTGCTACCACTGTCAGAACTTTGCCACGACAACTGGATGACACACAAACTATCCCTGTAAAGTTTAAAAGAAAACTATCTTTTAAGCACTCAGTTCATAGTCAAAATGTAAGACCTAAAAAAGTATTTGATGCCGCCAACTGGCTAGTTACTAACAGTCAATTATACAGAGATGAAGGTGTTACAATCCAAGAGTCCTGGACTAACACACTCCATGGTATAGAACAAGACTGGAAAGAGTTTTTAGATCCAGAACAACAAAGTGATCCACAGATTAAAGACAACAAAGCAACACCACCATCAACAGATGAAGAACATGACAATCAGCCTGATTCTGATGATGAGTGGACAGAGGTACAACTTGACGAGACCCATCCTACTGGATGCTTGGATACTATGCTCACTCCAGAGATTACACATGACAATTTGGCATACTGTCTTGCACCAAGTGAAGGTAACCAACCATTGGGATTATTTCAGGATAAATATTCTGAAGAACTAGCTTTTCCAACACTTTTATGTGGACAACCTAAAACAAACCGAAAGTCAATGTCCATTACAGTACAATCTGAACTACAAATCAACCAAATACAGCAAAAAGTAACCTTCAGTTTAAGAAAGAAAAAGACACAATGCAAAAAACTTACTGCAAAACTCTTAAAAAATGAACAACACGTACAAGAAATACTCTCTCTTGATGAGGGATTCAGTTTTTTCAGAAATCTCAGAGGTTCTCCACCTTACTGGGAAAAATCAAAGAAGGAACTTTTTGCAATGATTCGTCAGCTAGGCATTCCAACATGGTTTCTATCCTTCTCAGCAGCTGAAACACAATGGTTGCATCTACTGAAAATTCTTGGCCGAACAGTACAAAATAAAAAAAATTCCGATACAGAATTGTTGAACATGACATGGCAAGAAAAGTCTACGCTCATACAGAGTGACCCTGTAACATGTGCAAGACACTTTGGACTACACAGTTCGCAGATTTATCAATGATATTTTGCACAGTTCATATCATCCAGAGTGGAATTCCAGCAACGAGGTTCTCCTCATATTCACATGTTAGCCTGGATAAAAAATGCACCTCAATATGGCAACACAACATTACTTGAATTGACATCCTTTGTAGACAAATACATCACATGTAACAAACCATGCACTACTGTTAACTACTCTATCAAATTGCAATCACACAACCATGCAAAAACATGCAGGAAGAAGAGACAAAATGTTTGTCGATTTGGCTTTCCGATTCCTCCAATGCCAAGAACAATGATTCGTGCACCATTAGAGAATGATGTAACCAATGACAAATTGAAACAACTGTTAGCCCTTTATGACAAAGTAAAGGCTTACCTGGATAATCTAAAACTAGCAGAAGATGTAACTATTTCGTTTGATGACATGCTGACAATTCTTCAAACCACAGAAGACCAGTACATTCTTGCTATCAGGTCATCTGTAAAATCAGACATATTGTTCCTACAAAGATCTCCAAGTGAAATAAGAATTAATGCTTACAACCAAACTTTGCTGTAAACTTGGAAAGCTAACATGGATATCCAGTATGTTCTAGACCCACATGCATGTGCAATGTACATTGTGTCATGAGTAACTTAATGCAACGTGCAACCAAAGAAGCAAAAGAAGGCAACCTTGATATCAAGCAACGCATCAGACATATCGGAAATAAATTCTTGAATCATGTGGAACTTAGTGCTCAAGAAGCTGTATATCTGGTTCTACAAATGTCTCTCCGGAAAGCTTCAAGACAGTTTGTCTTCATCAACACTTCACATCCAGATGAACGCACATTACTTCTCAAACCTTTACAGTATATTCAAGATTTGCCAGATGACTCCACAGACATTACATGTATGGGACTCATTAAAAAGTATGCTGCCAGGCCTAAAGTTCTAGAAAGTTACTGTTTGGCTGACTTTGCTGCATGGTCTGATGTTTCTACAAACAAAGAAAACAAAGGTGACTATCCTATACAAAATCAAAATGATTCAGACAATGACGATGATGCCATCACAGATGATCAACACGAAAACACTAAGTCTTACACCATGAGAAATTTACACTTTAGAAAAAGGAACAAAGCAAAGATTATCAGATATGTTCACTTCCACAAAGGGAATGACACAGAAAATTACTGCCGTGAACAACTTATGTTGTTCTATCCATGGAGACATGAGACAGACCTTATCGGTTTATTTGAAAGCTATCAAGAACAATATGATCTCTTAGAATCAATTGTCAAAGACAAAGAGGCACAATACAATCACAATAGTGATGCTATTGATGTAGCAATAGAGTCAATTGAAAATGAAGATCATGACATCTTTGATAATATTGCACCAAACACTGAACACACCGAACATTTAGATAGGAGTGAAAGAGAACTCAATGAACAAAAAAACCCTCCTGGTACACATCAAATGTATGACATAGGACAGGATATTGGTATAGCAGTAAACACTCCAAACACAGAAGAATTGCTTAAACCACGCCTACCAGACTCCGAATACCATACTCTCATTAACAATCTAAACAACAAGCAGAAAGACTTCTTCTACTATATACTTCACTACTGTAAAACAAAGAGAGAACCAATCTATACCTTTTTGACTGGAGGTGCTGGTGTTGGAAAATCGCAAGTTGTCAAATCACTATACAATGCCCTATTAAGATATTACTCAACAGTTCCAGGCAATGACCCTGATGATAATCACATTCTCATTATGGCACCTACTGGGAAAGCAGCCTATGGTATTAGAGGTACAACAATACACACGGTTTTGGCATTTTTGGCCCTTGTCGTTAAGATATATCGACCAGAGATTGCAACAAATCATGGGAACGAAGGCTGTGTTTGGAGGTGTAAGCATCATTATTGTTGGTGATCACTTTCAACTGAAGCCAGTATTTGACGGATGGATATTCAATGATTTAACTAGTGACTATGGCCCTCTAGCAACTAATTTGTGGAAAGACAACTTCACAGCATATGAACTTACTGAAATCATGAGGCAAAAAGATGATCAAACATTTGCTCAACTACTAAATCGACTAAGAGAAGGAAATCAAACAAAGGAAGACTTAGATATATTAGAAACTAGACAAGTTGGTACAAAAAGTATTCCATCAAATGCTACTCGTCTCTTTCAAACAAACAGTAAAGTCAATGCACACAATGACCAAATGTTTGCCCTTCTAGGAAGTACAAAAGTTGAAATACCATCACATGATATTGTGACAGGGGATGTTACATTTCTAGTAAAACAAAAATCCTCAAGTGCATACCACAAAATCCACAGAAAACAATGGGGTTAATAATCTATGTCTAGGACTTGATCAAACAGTTGATTTATGTGTCAATGTTGCAGTTGATGATGGATTGATCAATGGTGCTTCTGGTATTGTAAAATACATAGATACTGAACTCAATGGAGAAGTTCACACAATATGGATACACTTTCATGACTTGCATATAGGGAAAACACTTAGAGACTCGAAAAACACCTTTTCCACTCCGGCATTATTAGAACTTGGACTCCAGTTACACGAATTAGTAGACAGTTCAGGATTGGTCGCAACAAAAATGCTGAAGTCCTACGGAAACAGTTCCCTCTCCGACCAGCAGCTGCTAAAACAATTCATAGGTGGTCAAGGTGATACATTAAAGGAAGTAGTCATTGACATGTCAGGTACAAGATCTCAATGTCACATTCACTATGTTGCTTTAAGTAGAGTTACATCAATGAACGGTCTGTATATATCTAATCTGAACAAAACAAAAATAAATGTTGATAAAAAGGTAGTAAAGGAAATGGAAGAATTACGCACTATCAGATCAATGAATACATCTGTTCCTACCTTCCACTACAATGAAAACACTACAACAGTTTTACATCAAAATGTAAGATCTTTAAGAAAGCATCTCGAAGACATCCAAAATGACATCAGTATACTTGCTGCAGATATTCTCCTATTTACAGAATGTCATCTTTCCAAAAATGTAACTACTCAAGACCTACAAATAGAAGGATATAATCTATTCCAGAACTTCCCATCAAATGCCTGTCCCACACATTCACCATATGGTACTGTCATCTACACAAAGAAAAGCATTATCACAACACAACAGCAAACACTCAATTTCAACAAGGTTGAAATTTCCCTGACAACGAAACAAACAAACACTGGAACAATTCAAATTGCTGCTATATATAGATCAAAAGCTGTTTCTATGCAACACTTCATACAAGCATTAAACAACATGGTCCTTCATTTTGATAATTCTCTACCAACCATAATCACTGGAGATTTCAATGTTGACATACTACTAGACACTCAAGATAAACATAACCTTCTTTCTTTCTTAGTCAACTCTTTGCACTACAGGCAAATAATCAATGTAGCCACAACAGATTACAATTCCTGCCTAGACCACATATGTACAAATATCCCCTCAACTGATATCGTGTCAAGTGGAATTACAGAATCTTTCTACAGTGATCACAAAGCAACTTGGATATCTTTTACCAAAAAATCCACAACCTAAGAAACAAAGAAAAGTTATATCAATTGCATAGGTCTTACAACAAATTTTGTATGACCCAGCAACAGAATGAAACACCCAAAACTTTGTATCACTTAATACAAATCCTACCAATATATAACAAAATCACCCCTCTTCTACTTCTAATCCACTTTATACTAAATAATAAATTTAACAAGAAAGACCCATATCAAACTTAACAACATGGTGTTTTCAGTTTATTTTTTTAATTTAACTCAACCTCTCTTGCTTACATTATACATTCCCATGATCAAAATCTCATGTAAATCTTATCTTATATCCAAGGCTTCGAGCAAGTGGGAATTCGCATGTAACCATTCCATTGATGTTTGTCAGTAAAAGCAACTCCAAATTTGATCGACAGTTAAGTAGATAGGGAAGATAAAATCACCACGATGATGTAATAAGTATTCACACCATACCAAGGCCATATATTGTTTATTTCCACAGGAAACACTATCCTATAGGAGAAAATCATATTTTTCATTACCAGTATTGAAATTTAATCAGTGATTAAGAATATATTCATAACAAGAATGCAAACTGTCTGTATTTTTTTAATCTTTCTGTTGTGTTGGAATTGACTCCCTATTGAAAAAAGACCTCACAAATGACCTCAGACACAAAGAACCCCAAATCAATACAAGTCAAGACATATCATGCAGGCTAGCTAATATATGTATGTAGACATATGTACATTATATGTTAAACATTACTTTACCAAGGAATTTTCAGAATTTTCTGTCATCGAAACCTCATTGAATTTGCATTCTGGTTATATACAAATGTAATTATCAACATCCACCTTTTTGGTTCCTTGCTGAAAGCAAAAGGAACCTATGCATTCAACTTGTCGTATGTGTGTGTGTGACGCTGTCTTGTATACACGATAACTCAATAAGGGAATGAGAGATGTTCATCATACTTAGTATGTGGATGCACCATAATGAGTAGATGAACCATATTGTATTTGGTGCTCATGTCATGAATATTAATGAGGTTATGGGGTCAAAGGTCAAAATCTTCAAATGCCAATAAC
>JAODAF010136461.1:0-10407 GCA_027574765.1 Molpadia intermedia | reverse complement strand
CCTGAAACTATAGACGAGGTTCAGAAAAGATTGGGAGAATATGATAATATCGTAGCCTCGTAGGCAAAGTGAAATTGACGAAAATAATATCGGACTAGATAAATCCCGCCCAATTTATTTTGCTGTGCTGTGGATACTGAGGCTGAAAAATATTGGTTGTCCCGAAGGACAACCTTGCATACTAGATTTCGGAAATTTGGTTGTCCGACAAAAATTCTGGTCATCTCGGACGACCGGAGGACTGTTAGATTTCAACACTGCAAATTTTCCTGGTGACTTTTAATTTACAGTAATATTTGCTCTCATATATCTGATATAATAATGATAATATAATCATGTCATTAAAGTCATTAATATACATGCAAACTTGCCTATTAAACAAGTCTATCCAGAGTAACATGCATTAAATGAAAATTTGCAAGCCTAAGCCTTGTTTGGTATAACTTGATAATCGATGTGTTTGTATTATAACTGGGTTTACTGTTTCACTGTTTCTGTCAGACCTAGGGTGTTAGGCTCATAGAGTTGTGAAGGACTACGTTTTTATAGAATTCCAGACATTGACAATGCATGAACAGAGTTCACTGGTATTACCAATAAACTGGTGCCAAGCCATGATAATCTGGCAATGTTTGTTTTAATCAACCTGAAATTACCTACAGAAAAGAGTGACCTTTCGACAGTTAACAAGTCCACAGCAAGTGAAAAGTCATGTTCCTGACTAGCACTGTCGTAACATATGATTATTGTAAAGGCCTTCATCTCATACTCATTAAATTGTTAATTTACAGTGCTTTATACTAACATACATCTATTTTAGTATTCCAATCTACTAGCCTAAGGGAAAGTGGTCACATTCACCTCTAATAGGGCCGGATTTTACTATAGCGGCCCGGAAGTGACAAGGAACCACCTGGACAGTTTCTCTTGAGTACCCGTTTGTTATCTCATCGTCCCATATACCATTGGACCACTTTATGGCATCATCAATTACTATGGTTGCCATGGAAATATTTGGAGGGAATTTGTAGGGCCACATTAGCGGTCCCCCATGGTAAAGTGACCCTTGATGCTGGGGACCCTCAGTTTGAGATAGGGGTCAAATTGTAGTTGTATGTGTGTCTGTGTGTGCGTGTGCGGCGAAAATTCCTTTTAAACCACTTGACTGTTTGACTTCAAAGTTGGTAGGTAGGTGCTCTATGAGGAAAACTGGTGCCTCGATTTGGGGTCAAAGGTCAAATTGAGTAAAATCCTATTTTTGGCTATACCTTCATTTATAATAGCATAAGAAGTTTCAATAAAATTTGAAGATATGCTTTAAGGTCAAATGTCACAACTCAAAATGTCACAGGACAAAATATCCTCTTGATGCAAATTATTGAGTTGTAATATCAACATTGGAGAAAAAATATCTAATTACCGCTTAAATTAGATGAGATCTGCAACTGTGGATTGTCCTCTTGCTGTATTTTCAGTATTCTCAGTAAGTAATTACCAAACTATTAAGAGTTGATGTAAACCCTTATATTTTTCACCACTGTTTACAAATTGGCTGTTAAAATGCCTTCAAAATGTTGTATACTGTACTTTCACAGTATATTGTAGTTCACAAAGGATTCAGTAAGTGCACAATGAGACTACTGTTTATAGAGTACATTGGTCTATAAATGAAATTGCAAGTTACCTAGCTGCTGCTTGCACACAATGCATGACTTTGTAAAGTCATTAATTAGTTCTCAGAAATAACAATAATGAATAAATCAGTGTTCATAGTAGGGCAAGCATTTTCGCCTTTTCATATCCTGTTTTGTTAATAATTGCCAGGAATTAAATCAAGAATCTGATTAAATATGTGCCTGTAGAAATCATTGCCCTTTACTCCTTTAGGGACCATATCATTTTTTTCTATGCGGCATGCCGCGAGATATTGCAGTAAGTCCGAGGGCTCCTCAATGGGCCGTGCAGTCGCAAGTGTATTATCTAAGTTTGCCTGCGGCAAATAACTCAAGCACCTGATAATCCGGCTGCAGCTTTTGCGACGTTACTCATGCCAATTTTAAGCCGGCTACTCGCGTGCGTATTAACTACTGAGCAGAGCTAGAGTAACAATGGAGATCACTTCTAGTGAAAGGGAATTTATCGATGGCCGACAGGAGAGCTAATTTATTAATTGCTGCTAGGAATTGTTTGTGTCTTTTCTCAATTATTGTAACATATTTTAATCATTGTCGTGTTTTCTTTGTTTATATTTCTTGTTCATTTTATATCGGTTCAATCGGTTGTAATGAAATAACCTGTGTATATGTCTACACTATATTTATCTAAAATTTCAGTGTACTCATTCGTAACAAATTTGCAAAGAAATACCGATGTAAAAGGACATAACATCTCTATTTATGTTAGAAAAGGGCAGATGTTTATATCTTGAGATTGGAAGGAGATATTTTGATTATGATTACAGAGTGTTATAGATCTTCTCTTCATAATATGTATAGTAACATCTTGGGTTTGTATCTCCTATAAAGTAATGGCTGTAAATAAGGTCACATTTGGTTTCAATGATGAGAGCTCATCAGTTCTGCACATTTATGCTGGCATGCATTTGTATATACATGTGTGACATATTTAACAGGTAGATGCTCCATGATGAGTTGATGTGCCCTATTGTATTTGATGCACATTTTAAAGATGTTTAAAGATCTTCATACTAGATATAGTGATGCTAGTATGTGGTAGGTACATGCTCATGCAGTAGATATGAAGCAGGGCTTGATTTAGATGGGTGAACACATGCACATATTCATGTACTTTTTCATATGTGCATGTAAACATTTGCCTCAGCATGTACAGTGTGCTTGTAAATAGTTGATCCTATTTCCACTCATTACTGATTTCATATAACCTTTGAACTGACTCTTTCTATTATTATTTATAGCCTTGTAAATATATGCCAACTTCTGAAATTGTTGTGTGCCAAGTCACAGCCGATTTGAGTTGAGTATATATAGGCCTAAGCCTACACATTTGTTAATGATGTAATTCACAATAAGCAAAGAATCCAAGACTAAATCCTGTACATGTATTGCTACAGGAGACCGTAATGAATCATGCAACACACTGTACAATGAAAACCATTCCCCCACACTATTCTGTGTAACTTAGTGCCACCTGCCGGTAAATTCATCATTACAAATTTCTAACGGGCCGACAAAATGCGGCAATATTAAAAAATAATCGCCCCCAAACAGTTCTATATACTTTAACATAATGGCATATTCTGTTACAATCAAACTTTATTTGCAGTACTTCCTCACTTCATTTGTCGTTTTAACTTTATATCACACAGTGATTCAATGGAGAGCCTAACACTAAGTTTGTATTGACCGTGTCGTGCCTTCTGATTGGTTCATTAATCTTGTATGCTCTTGTCTACAGCAGAATGAACAAAAGTGGAAATTCTCTTTCAGTTTTAAAGGAACAAACACAATGAGTAGCCTATTTCAAATTTATTATGATGACTTGCATGTATGGAGAAAACAGCTAGGCTGTTAATTAGCAATAATGAACTACACAGCCTATAGTACTAACAATTTGAATCTAAGCATGTGGCCACTTCCCAAAGAGTTTTTATGGTATGCTTACATTCACAAGGAAACATAGCTATAGAATTAGCCATGTGAGATTTGTTGAAAGTTTTTTATTTTAATCTGATAAAGTCAGCGATCGATTGATACCCACATTTCATTTAGGTATTTTATAGGCACATCCAGGATTAGGATTATTAGTTCAGGTAAAACAAACAACACAAATTATTTTTAGGGGTCAACCAATATGGTTTTTTCTTGCTGATCTGATGGTCGATGTTTATTTTTCAGAGCATCAGTCGATATACAGTCCAATGTTTTCTTGCATGTGTGTTTAATGCACACACAGACCGTTCAAGGATTTTACATTTTCCACACAGGACTTTAGTGAGATCATCAGTTGTAATTTGTCTGTGTTATACGTGTGTATATGGCTTTCACTATACATACAGGCAGTAGTACCTGCATCAGACATTGGAATAAATAAAGACATTGCGCTTTCTTAGAAGGAAATTCAGATTTGTGACTCAAAATATACACTTGATATTTCATCGACGCCTGGGCCGCTTGGTTCTTATTTGCACGTCTCATACTGTTTTTTTATACGGAAGCATTGAAGGGACATCATATTGACCACTTACCTAAATGGTAAAATGGTAACAAGTTGAAAATTTACGACTCACTGACATAGTAAAACAGTAAAATCTGAAAATTATCATTTTGCACACTTACTACTGTACCATCCCAATTTTGAAGAGATAGAATATCTAAGCAAAAATCTGAAAATTAGTTTATTTTCAAATATGGCCTTTTAACTGCAGATTTGGTTTCAGTTCAAGAGTGGAACAGGTTCAGAACTATTTTTTTGGTGAGGAGGGGGGTGGCATAATATAGAATAGAATAAGTCAACAACCAAGTCTGTGGTGTGTTTCTAACTCCAGATATAATTATCTAACTCTGCTTTGTTTGAAACGACAAACATATATTAAAATCAACAGTGTTGCAGATTCATTCTTATATCCATTTCCAACTTGTTCTCTAACTGGTGCATTAAGATCTCTTAACATTAAATTCATACATTTTATCCACATGGTTGCTTTTTGCAAAGGCTGAAACCAGACCTCATCTTATGTATGTTCCAATTTTCTTTTCTTTTACATTAGTGAACAAGTCCAAACAGATGACCCTCAGATATTTCTAGATGAGATCAAAGATATGCCAGAATTTGAGACTAGTTTGAAAGAACTGCAAGTCCAACTAGCAGAGAAACTAAAATCATTAGAACCAATATCAAAGTATCCTGAAGTTGTATTTCTTGGTACGGGTTCAGCAATGCCTAACAGGGAACGGAATGTGACCGGCATCATGTTACATGTCAGGTAGGACTTCAAACTGTTAAAGCTCCTTAACCCTTTTACGCAAGCTCGGTCGTCGACGACCGAGGATCATCACAGTGCGCCTGAGGGCACCACTTTCGCTCTTTGTGGGCACATTCCTGGGTTACGTTATAGCGTCACGGTCAGCCAACTCGGGCATATGCTCAAAGAAGCCGGTAAGCAGCACAGTGACGAGCTCCACGTCAACAAGTAAAGACGTGTTGCACTGTAGATTAGGGCGTGCAGTAAAGGGTTAACTACTGTATGAATAAGTTATTATAGTAATTTCACAATATACATCAGCACACACCAATACACTGTATACTGTAGGAAGCTAATGACCATAATCAGTCATACAGTTGTGAAGTTAAGTTATTGATGTAAAAAATTTATGTTAAGCCATATATTCATCAAAATGACTAGACGCCAACCTTCATTGCTGGTGGATGTGCCCTCGTGAATGTTCCTTGTATTAAGTTTAATACTATGCATCTCCGGTAGAGTAGGATACAAAATATCACTAGTGGTAGCCCAGTGCTACAAAACATCATCTCAGGCTTCTAGATTTGTATGAGTAGATGGGTTGACCACCTAAAATATTCTAGTTGTCTTACATGTAGCAAACAAAGTAGCCTGTATAAAGGAAAGTTTACCATGTCCAGAAGAATACCATGTATGAAGAACTAAGTCAACTAACCTAATCTTAACCTTTGCCTCAAGAGGACTAGGAGCCTACTGTAGATGGCTCCTAAACTGATTATTTGACTCTTGTACATGCCATAAATGAACCAAATTAATTATATTGTTTCTTCAAATGGTCAAAATAATCCAATAATCATTTGATTCAAGGCAGCAATTTCCAAGCAAGGTGCTATAAATCATGAAAGGAATAAAAGTGGCATGCACAATCAGGGCCATGGGGCACAGTTGTGCTGTTCCGAATGGAGGAGACTGTGACTGTTATTCCTTTTGAGATTAGGCTAATAGGTTGAAATATGCTATACATGTATGTATATATAGATATATCAGTAAGTTAGAATAGACTGTAAATTTAGATCAATTATTCCAAACTAATACAACATAATGTGACCCGTCAGTAAATTTGAAACAGAAGTTGTCAAAATCTACTGGAATGACCTGTGATCCTACTAATAGGTTGGTAATTGACTTTGAATGGTATATATAGAGTATACAAAGGCCAATTTCCCATCACAGCCAGGGACCAATACCATCTAGGGTATGGTATATTTTATTTCTAGGAATAAGTTCATAACATGTTAACTTGGAAATCACCCTAGTAATAATGTACATATATACGTATATTGATCTTTAACCTTCCAAGTAGTTTTATAAGGTGAAATAAATATTTGGATTTAACTTTCTGGATCAAAACTCACTTTTCAGGATCTGTTCTTCAAGTTGTTAGTTTTGACCATAGAAATAACACTGGGAGAATGCCGACTAACTAGCCACGTAATAACAAACTGAAGCAAAATATACACTGTACGGCAGAACACTAGCGTATAAATACCAAAGTTTGCTGTATAATATGTACCTACATGTACAGTAAGTAACAAAATCCTTCCGAAATAGTGCTAGTGGCTAGGAATATGCTATATTGATGTATCAACAAGGTAAGTTTGTAAGCGCTGTAAATTGTTGGTGCTTAGCTTACTCACAGCAAAAATCACATGTAAGAATTATTTTCTTGTACAAAGCATCCTTGTGTAATATTTAACAAAATCTGTAAGTTTAGTAATAATCTTATAACCAAAGATGATATGTTTTTAATTAGCTTGTAGTACACGGCTGGTGGCTCCCATTGACAACAACCATTACTTACTGCTTCTAGGCCTTGCTCCTTGCTTCTTTTTGCATCCAAATTGTCAACAGATATGCATTTTAAAGTTGCTAACATTCATCTATAGATCATTTTAACTAAATAAAGACATGTTAACCAAATCATTTTTTTTAATTTTTGGTTACAAGGTTTTCACAGATTGACCTCTTTTAATTAACCTCAGAAAACCTTTGACATCCTCCAAAAAGTTTACACAGCACACCTCCCCACTACAAATCGTATGTACAGTTGTACTTCAAATATCCATCAGTTTGTTTATATTCAGTTAATCAGTTATTGCCATTCAAAGGTGAACATCATACCCACATCAAGGGGACCGCATCTATAGTTTCTTACTTCTGACTGCATAGGTTTCTTAATTCCTTCTTAAAATAAATACCGTAATACAAAATAAATATGTTAATATTTCTTCTCTTTTTGAACTGGAATAACACTGTACCTGTTCCATGATAAATTCCCCCAAACTATTTATAAGCATCTGTTGATACTAGTGTTTACACCGGGTAGCAAAATTGGAACCGGATACCCGAGTGTCTTTACGGGTCGGGTACCCGGATACCCGACGGAAGCTCCCCCCTCTAAGAACGCCTACTTCCCCGGTACATAAACAACCGTGCTTCAAAAACCTCCATTCAAGTTAACGACTCCACAGAAGGCACATGTTTGGTGTTACATGTCAATATTAGGTTAGGCTAAGATAGGATCGTTTTTTGTCAATTTTTATTTTGTTGTCGGTATAGGTTAATATTTAAAAAAAAAATTTAAATAGGTAGTCGGGTACTACTTTTGGAACCGGGTAGTGGACCTGTCGAACCATCTACATAGTACCTACCTGTGGTCACATTCACCCTATATGGTACAGTACTGCACTTCTGTGACATGATGCAATATCACCTTCTTTTATTCCTTGAATTTTCTTCCGCATACATGTACAGTATAGAAACTTGCTTTAATAGACCTCTCTCAAAAACTTGAGCACCGATATGGTTCATCTACTCTCTCCAAAACTAGTTTGGGGTATTTACGAGCATCTAAGTTAATACCTTGTTGATTCATCAATATAGCAATAGCATATTCCTAGTCACTAGCCTTATTTCGGAAGGAAACTGGTCACCATTCACCCCCTAGACCTCGGCCAGAGGGTGCTCATTCTTGTTAGTAAGCGCTGTAAATATTATGGTGCAAGTATGATGAACATCTATCAATGATTCCCTTGTTGAGTTATCATGAATACAAGACAAGGCGTCATACACACATACAGAGACACATACCGAGTTGAATGCATACAGTAGGTTCCTTCGCTTTCAGCAAGGAATCAATAATTACAACTTAACCTATTACATTGTTTATAATCTAATTCTCCAACATTAGAACACTAACCATTAAATTATTAAACAATGTAATTACCAGTAGGTTATCATCTTAACAAAAGACTCAATGACATGTTATAAGCTACCTGTAATTTACTTCCTATCTGCAATTAAATTTCTCTTCTACAAAATTCCCTTTTGTACCCCAAAACCACTCTGTGTTGAAACAGCAATAGCCATGCAATATGGCCACAATATGACCAGTGTCATGTACACAGATATTTCATACATGTCTAGTACAGTATTGCACATGGTACATTATAACACCTGTCTATACATGCTGTGCAAACCTAAGTTATGGAGTATTAACTGCAATTCAGGACCCTGGATATTATCCAGGTATCAAAACTGCCAGATAGCAAGGCTGAATCATGCCTGGATTGATAGTTGTCTACTAGAACCTTTATTCTTAAATGCATTTAGGGTGATTTTGTGTTAATCAGAATAACTTGGAATTATTGTAGAATGATTATCAGTAATATAAAACTTCTACTCCTTGTTTTAAATTAACATTTATAATAGCAGCTATTTTGACCTAATAATTATGTTCAAATCACAATACAAAATGTTGCTTATAGCTGATAGTTTCCGTATGATTACCAGAATATCTCTATGCTTAAAGCAGACCCAGAGCTTATTCTTTAAATAATTTGCTAGATAATATTTGCCAAAAAACACTCTTGAACAAAGAATTCATACTAGAAATCTTAAACCAGTTGCAAAAAATCCATAACAGTGCAAAATATATATGTGTACTTTAGCAGGTTGATGCATACTGCATATATTTATTCTGCCGGAAAAATGGTGTCCATCACTCTTCTTATTCCATTTTCCTGAAAGTTTGTAAGGACATGAGACACGGGTGGCAGGAGTTTTCTATAATAACCTATAGACTGAATTAAGGACAA
Source organism: Molpadia intermedia (assembly GCA_027574765.1). Classification (NCBI taxonomy): domain Eukaryota; kingdom Metazoa; phylum Echinodermata; class Holothuroidea; order Molpadida; family Molpadiidae; genus Molpadia; species Molpadia intermedia. Next base: position 1,308 of record JAODAF010136461.1, on the reverse strand, counting down.
ACATGTCTATTTTAAAGATAAGACTAAATCTAGCTGCTCAAACTGCTTTAATGATAAATATATCTTGTAGATGGGTACTCTAGACTGTTAACCCTTTTACATGTATATATAACAACATAACAGTTTCTGTCTTGGGTGAATTCAAGACATGTGTCACATCTTTACAAGTTCACACAATGCTCAAAACTTCCATAGCTGCCCGATTGTTGTAGCAAGCCACAAGGGTAATGTCCTGGAACAACATTTGAAAATTTCCTTGAGACAGCAACATTTCCTGGCAAGGAGCTCTCCTGTATTACCCACTTTTTCCAGCCATGATTCCAAGCTATCTGTGATGATGTTATGATAGGCCTAAGTGTTGCCAGATGAGTTTTAAAAATTTACCGCCTGAAGGGAAAAGGATGCACAGAGATTTCACATACTGAAGGTCAGAATATTGTATTCAAACTTTAATGCATTCTAAAACTTTGAACCCAGAAAATGTTGATAATCAAGGGACGAAATAGTCGGGTTCGCATCACAATTTGCCACCCAAGAAACCCCAGTTGCGAACCAATATTAATTTAGCTTCGCAAAAGTTGCGAATCACTATTTCTCAGGTTCTGCATAAGTTTTAACGATTCCGATAAATACAGCACGTAATAATTCCTGTATTGTTTGAAGCCGAAGCCATAACACATTTTGCAGAAGTGACTTTCGCCAGACATATTCAGCACCAGTCTGCCGCTGTACTGATATGTGTACAATTCATATTAAATCTAATGGTAGCTACCCATGCAACAAAGGCAGCTGCATAGAAATAACACACTGCACACATGGCAAAGAACACACAATATATAAGCTATGCATATCACATTGAAGTGTTGAAATTTAATCGTCGTCCAAGATGACCAGACAACAAAATTTCAGAAATCTAATATGCAAGGTTGTCCTTCGGAACAACCAATATTTTTCAGCCTCGGTACCCACAGCAAAATAAATCGGGTCCGATATTATTTTCAGCAATTTCACTTTGCCTACAATATTATCATATTCTCCCAATCTTTTTTTAATCTTGGCTACCTTGGATGTCACACATGGACTACGTGTTGAAAGTTTAATGTATTGCATTGTTAATGTTCAATAGTTTACATCAATGACAACTGATGTTTTTATCTTGGTTTGTTAAAATACAAAATATATTTATAGAACTATCACTTTTAAAAGTTTGACTCAAAATAATTGGTTCTTCCATTGAAAAATAATGAAATAAATTATAAAGAAATACATAAGCAAAGTAGCTTGTAGTCCATGCGTGACGTCATAGAC
>JAODAF010136350.1:0-10407 GCA_027574765.1 Molpadia intermedia | reverse complement strand
ACGATAATCTGAGTAATAGGAAAAGCATTATCCTTAATACATAGGACGTTTATTATGCATATCATATGACTATTGCTTGGGGAATAGGTGAAAATCTGAAACTGTTGAGTACTCAACAACCATCTGTAGAACTTTGAGACATGATCTCATTAACCGCATACACAATATTATTTGGCATAGAGGGGTTAAATGGTTTTCTCTACAAATACCTTGTTATCAATATCTCAACTTTGTCAAAATAGACCTCATACCCTTATATGTTGTGCATAGTAAGCATATGTATCCTTCCATGAGTGAAAGGCAGCCATACAATGATCAATATAGTAAATAAACTCTATTAACTAAATTCTCAGCTATTCTTGGCCAATCTCAGCATTTCATGTACTTATCAGACGACGGTGCTATTGCGATGTTTTATACTTTCATTTTATATAGCGCTGGCATTGGTAGAACTGGAACTTTTATAGCACTGTACTCCTTGATGGATGGTGTGAAGTACAGCGGAAGAATAGACATCTACGCTTTTGTGGAAAAAATGAGAACAAATAGAATCAAGATGATTCAAACTGCGGTAAGGAATATCGACATTCCGGCATCCAAATTTATGCAGTTAAATCGATGTGTATATGTAGATGTATTTGTACGTTACCCCATAAATAGTATAATGGTACACGCATTTACGTATTTTACAGTCCATGTCCTTGTACTATTAATGAATGGGAGCGCCAAACTACTCGGGATATTGCAAGAAGGAAACGCTGGATGAATGTCATACTTGGAATGTATGATGATTATGGATGGTTGAAATTCGTTTATTCCGTGTGCAATTAATTAATATTATATACACACGGAATGCATATAATATTAATTATATGTATATATGTATATAATTAATATTAGCATTCGGCGTACATTAGTGTGTATGTTAACTTAAAAATGTCTATATATGATAAATATAATATGATTTTAGATGTCAATATTTGAAACTAAACTTTGTGTTGTTTATATATTGGTATCTGTGTACATGATGGTATGGTATATATGGAACATCACACAAATCATTCGATAAATACCTGTTGAAACATTTTGTCTGAATCACTGCCACTGTGTCCTGATTTTTAATTACTGAACGGTATTAATTGTAATTTCATCCGTAATTTCATGTTTAATGTATGTGAGATGGACTACTTCAAATTATATACCTTATACTGCATATTTTGTGGTTTTGATTAAATTTACCGTGACCAATATTCTGTCCAAATATTGGAATGTATATGCTACGTGAACCTATGAACCTCCGACATGGTATATGAATTATGTGAGAGAAGACAATTTTGTGTCTAGTATTCCGAATTTTATAGAAGTTTATATATTCTTTTGTATATAATTAGAGGCATTACCGTGTTACTTTTATATGTATTTCTTCTCCTGTATTGTATCATTTAAGACCAAAAATATGTAAATAAATTAAATTAATGGAGTACATAATTACATTTGAATATAATGTTCATTTACTAGAATATTTATTAGCTCGAAGTAAAATAAATAAACCTATTTAGCTTATCGTTCGTACGACCAGCCTTCTAATTACTCAGCTAAGCTAAGTAACCAGCAGAACGGTCGGATGCACAACGGTTTAAGTAAATAACATCTATTATATTGTATACACCTTCCGTCATTAACACTAAAACAACTATGGAAACTTATGTTCGAAGAATACTTTTTAAAATGATCTAAACTAGAATTGTATCCAAGTGAATGATATATCGTTAACTTATAGTAAGCATAATATAATTCTAATGTCGATATAAGTTTAAACACAAATTACGATTTTGAGATACCTTCTGTTACTTTAAACAAATCTCCTAACATAGATAACATTTTCTGATTTTATTATAGCTTCAGTACAAGTTTTTACATGAATGTCTCTTAGAAGTCTACCTGACTGGTGATACTGAAATCCCAATAGACGATATAGCATTGCTTGACATGAATTCAAACCAGAAGAGGATAAAGCGTGAATTCCAGGTTTGTTAAGAAATTATATTCGTATTATATTATTTTTCAAGCTGATAATTTCAAATGTTAAAGAGACATTATTGAATATGTAACTGCAGTATTATAATTACTATGTAATTTGTTTTTGTACAGCTATTGGCCAAATTTAATACTTTGTCAAAGGAAACCCCTAAAGCTACTGCTGGAGCAGCCTCTAAGAGTAGGGACCCAAGGATAATACCTGGTAAGAAGATAGGCAGATGTCACTGATTGGTAGTAGTATAGATTCCAACTAGAATCATTACAATCTCCAACATCATTAACAATTGCAATACGTTTTAACACGATGTCAGAATAACCACATGCATCTTACCGGCATCCTCTTATATGCCTTCTCAGTCGCATGTCTGATTATTAGCATAATTTGTTTACTATCGCTTAAATGTTATCACATGTTATCACATATATATATATAGGTTGGGAATCTGGAATTGGTGAAAAGCAGAACTCGGGACCTTCCACTATCTAGTGTGGACGTTCAACCAACTAAGCCATGAAGCCATATATATATATATGTTTATAGTTCATTCATACAGTTGAAAAAGAGGCCAGAAGGCCTAGAAATTCTGTTAATAATTATAAGTTGGAATAAATGCACACCATTTCGGATCTGTTCTGGTTTTCCAACACACAGAATATTGCTATGTTATATATATTTATCATAAACTCACATATTAAGATCAAATGTATATATAGTTATATTGTCATCTTTGATCCAGTCCAAGAAGGACACAATTGTATTCCTCCTTTTTTAAATTGATGTTTATTTACGATAGACTGGGATTAGGCCTCATTTAAGATACTTATTCATTACATTTGTTTTCACAGTGGAGAAGAGACGTCCTTTCTTGCAAAGCAAGGGTATGCTGAGTTCCGGTAACTACATTAATGCCTGTCTCACAGCGGTATGAATTCGACATATATATATATATATATATATGTATACATATTTATATTTATATTTATATAACAGAAATTTAAACACACGATGGTGCATATATGTGATGTATGTTATTCTATGTTATCTATGTTATTTGCAATAAACTGCTAAAAAGGCTGACAGATTTCCGTCATCTGATGTTATTTCTTCCAACTTGTATTTGAGTAACAGAATACAACATCTGCCACGGCTAATATATTCTAGCCACACTGGGATTTTATGTAATCAAGTATTATCAATGTTTGTGTAGTTTTATACTGGTAGACATTAATTTACATTTGTTTAAAAAAAAATCAATGTACCTACAAAACACATATTTGCTTAAATTACATTTTAAATTCCGTCTGGTATGACTCGTTATGGGTCAGCTGTTTGTGGTTACAACTGATGTAACTCCATTATATTCAAGGATACTGCTTACTTATAAAATATCATAATCTTATAGATTCATTTTGTTGTAATTGATTGTGGCTTTGATAAATAATGATGATTTCTAATTTGAAATTAATTTAATTTCAGTCTTACAAAAAGAAAGATAAATTTATCGCAACCCAGTCTCCACTACCAACAACTGTAGAAGATTTCTGGCGACTCATTTATGACTGGCGTTGCCCTCTTATAGTGATGCTTAACCAAGTTGATCCAACGGATAAGGTGATAATCAAAGCAGACTAATTCTTCTTTCATTTTCTCTAGAACCGCTGGTTCTAGGCAGAGACAATGGGGTTGCCACTTATTATTAATTTTAATAATCAAGGCGACTTTACAAAGTAAACATTGTTTGGGCTTAAGCACCAATATTTTATAGTAATGCAATCAAATCAAAGTCAGCATTTATCCTCCATTGTTCTGACATCATCAAGGTAACAAAAGCATTGAAATTACATTGTGTATTGAACACTTAGAATGCAAATACGAAATAATTTTCAACGTGATAAGCTGCGAAGGAATTCATCCTCATTGTGTATGCGTTTTATCATGATTAATTTCTCATGACTTTCTGGACGGATTTGAAGAAAAAAAACTAGTGAATGAAAGGAACAACCGAATATACTTGAGTGATCCGGGCCCGCAGTAGATTACTGATCGAGATTCTTTGTTGATAAGCAGGATGAATAAAAACGTTACTGATGAATTTGAAAGAAATATGATGGAATCAAGACAACGTCGGATCCGGAATAAGCTAAACCGGCTCCATGTAATCTCTGTTTTATTATATACCCGAAACTAATAAACGGATGTGGACTAAACTTTGTGGGCATTTTAGATGCGAATTTTAGGTTAACTTAGGATCAAATTACGGGATCCGACCAGACTGTTGTGATGATGATGTATAAGAAGCGTAACGGATGGAGTTAACTGAAACTTAATGGATGTGTTGGATGCAAATAACAAATTCGTTATGTTTATAATAGAACATGTAAAAGAAATACAATGCTACTTCAATCAGTATAATTCAAGTAAAAAGTGTGCACAAGATTGTACAACTTGCGTTCGTTTCAGTCTATTGCAGTTTGCTCACAATAGGTATAAAACTATTTTTTTAAGGTGTGAAACTACTAATACGTCATCCTTGCCATAAAGATGACCACCGTGACGTGGAAAGCAAGGTGCAGTTTTGGTAGAATTGATTCTTGTTGCCATTCTGGATTCTTGTCTTTGACTAGTTCAGCACGGTTGGCAAATAGTTGTGAGCAAAATGTTATTTCCGAGGTTCCCAACAAGCCATTAAGTCAAGTTGTCATTCTACCATAGAGGGCAAATTTCTAGCCATTCTAATCAAGTAAATTTATATATACCACGTTCTACCAAGCTGATGTAGATTATATAATACCGTAATGTATCTACGTTTGTTGTTGTTTCAGACAATTTGCCAGTATTGGCCTGACAGTGGTTCTTTTGAATATGGTTACATTACGGTGACTATTAAACAAGACGAAAATAAAAGGTATTGTTGGTACCGTGTCTTTGAGATATCATATGGAGATGTAAAGGTAAGTACGTAGAGTTGTGATTATTATTGTACCTGCATATTACGCATATTTATTTACCATATTAGGTGTATGTGTATTATGCATATTTTGTATGCATACATATGTATACCACTCAAAAGGAATTTTACCTAATTAATCTATACTAATAGCGTTTAATTTTATTTTTACTGTTGAACATAAAGCAACGATGCATAGTCTTTCATTTATTTGGCTAATTATTTTATTAAATATAGCATATGCAGTGATTCCGTAATTCATAATCAATATGACATTTTAATGGCTGACACAAATTAGCACTGAGCATGCCTAAAGGAAAATGAGGGCCATCCCTACCATCAATAATCTCTTTGAAGAGATGAAGGAATAGTTTGGTGACTTTGTTGCGGCACCATATCATTTCATTTACATGAAATACCTAAACTAAACAGCATTGGGTGATACACTGTTCTGACGCAGCGGACCTCACTAGGTCAAAGGGTCTAGGAACCGATGATGTACCAGAGACTTTGCAATGCAGCTGAGCCTCCAGAAGATAATAAAACTAAGCTACAAACTTATTGATAACATTGTGGACTAGGTCTGGCAGTGTCAATAAAGTGATCAAGCTCTGGAAAGATATTATCAAATGTTACATTAGGCTATCTAGTGTAAGCATTTAGGCTGCTTCTATAAATTTACGGATTTTAATGGGACCATCCCGACATGGATAATTTGGATAAATAGCATGCCAAACGTCACGCTAAGAAATACCGCTTCATTTTGCGCGATTTCGACTGTCGCTCAAAGAAGAGATTTAACTGGAATACTGATACCTGGAAGTATTGAAATTTTTGCCACACTGTAGCATTTTGTACATGCATCAACTGTGACCATGCTCGATCCACCTTTGAAAACTCTTATGGCAACAGCGACACAAACTGGCCAGCCGCAAGAGACCAACAAATTCAAACTTTAAGGCTACTCACAAACAACGTACGGTATTATGATATAAGGCCTACACGCAAATAAACACTTGTTGTAAACTTGGCGTTGATCCAACGGGTCAATGTCAGTATGTGTATGGTGTATGTGTATGGCGTTGTATACCACGACAGCGTGGTATACAACGGCATAATGACATAGGCAGTACACTATCTACATATATTTCATTGATATCAGCACAAGCTGTCCGCGAAAGAGACACGGAGTCAGGATCAGTGGACGAGCCGGACCAATTACAATCACAAGTACATGGTTATGAAATCCAAAATGTAAACAAACAGGGACTAAGTAAATGTCTGAAACAAGATGGGCACACCATGCCCTAGATAACATGGTTATGATAACGATGATGATATAATGGTACAGACAGCTGTATTATCTGCAATTAGCTGGCAAACCCTCTTGGCATGAAAAGTAGAGACCACTCAGTTATCAATGTGTTTGAATGGCCATGTTGATATTGAAACCCATCAATTACAACTTGGATTGATGGTAGTTGTCTGTCTTATTACTGAACTTCTCCAGAAGTTTCTACTTTTACTATTTTGAATTGGAGACGTATCTAATAACAAAACTGAAAAAAAACCAACGGTTATTGACTGTATTTAAAATATATGAACGAAGTGTAATTTTGTTGCCTTTATCAGTTTATTTGACCACTTATTCACTATGTATTATATATTTCATGCTTTACTTTGTTAAGTTCTCTTTCTTAATATTTAAAGAGAGTGTTAACTGTGCATCAAATGCAGTTGAAGTCTTGGAGTGAGGGCAAACTCAGCGATATTGTATCTCTCATCCATGACATGGAGACATTACAAAGGGTTTACAAAATGGAAGGGCCCATTGTGGTCCATTGCAGGTGAATATATTATTGTATAATTGTTCTTTGTAATTCATTTTGGCGTATTAGGTTAATAATCCAATATATACATGATATGGTTCGGGTAAACTTCCGCTTATTCAATTATATTGATTTATTTTTATTCAATATCATTTTTACTTTTGAAATTCCAACACCAATTATTGTCTTTAATTGCAATAACGCTTGCAATTTTACTTACTATGTAGATATAGATATGTTTGTGCAATAGATATTTCAAGTTGGTTTGTGAAAATGAAAATATTGAAATACAGGAAGTGACATGAGCCATGATTTTATTATGTAAATTCTTCGGTATTTTGTTTTCTCCAGAAATGGAGTAGGTCGCACAGGAGTATTACTTGCCACTATGTCAGAAATGGAACGGATCAAGGACTGTAACAAAGTTGATTTATTCAACACTGTCCGGCATCTCAGGGCAAGCAATGGTGATATGGTCCTTACTGAGGTAATTTACTAACCTGGTCAGACCACTTGTATTGTTCTCCAATGTCTTACTAAAGAAGATCAATCTTTAAGGATCTATTCAACAACATATTTTATTGTCGATTTATGCCATCAAACATGTGAATAACGAGAGAACATTGCTGCACATACACATTCTGAATGTTGTAATATAGGAGTGGATACAAAATAATAACATTTGGTCGCTCTACTGAAATAGTATTTGTATGGTATAGTTATAAAGTTATAGGTCGAGTAATAATCTGCCTATAATAGTTTCTATTGTAAGTACTTCGATGGTTTAGGCATTAAGGTATATTTGACGTATGTTTGTAAACATGTTTTGGTTCAAAGGACTGACCTCCTACCTACATTACCCACCAGCTGGCCATCTTTATTGATGTATAACTTGTCAGCTGTTTTTCTTTTTGCTTTCCAGGAGGATTACAGTATTTGCCTGTTACTTCTCAAGGTGGTTGCGCCAGTCCCAGAATATGCCAATATCTGAGAGAGGAAACTATTCTGTAATCAATATTCCTTCAACTGATTAAGTGTTCTCTGTGGATTATGTGTTGCCGTAATAATCCTATTGCATTTGATATTAATGTTGTTCATTGATGTGCTAGGGTATCTTCTTACACCCTGCCAAAAAGGTCGCAAGGAGATTATGTTTTATCTTTGTTGTGTGTGTTTGAGACTAAAATATATCGTGTGGTTAAATATTGAGAGAAATATAGTCCAACGTCATGGCCTAGTCATTAAATACACCTGCGCGTAAAGGAGACGGCCTGACCGTTGTGCCCTTAGTGACGAAATGTAACCGTAAAATACCCTGCACGTTGAGCAGGAGGTTTTGGGTTCGAGCCCAACTGTGAGGTCGACAATTGTTCACCGTAGCAGATTATCCATACTACTCGTACCTGTGTCTGCTGCTATACTTGCAGCTGTCTCTACCGTTTGAGCTATCGTGCTTCATCCGGTGAAAGACATTGTCATTCATGACTGGTATGTTTAATTGCCGTTTGCACTTTACATGGGTGTATGTATGCGTAAGGGGATGCACATACTAAGAATGTTAAATTAACCCAGATATGGTTTCATTCTGTAGGCCTACGATGTTAATCATGTCGGCGTTATTATCCTATTTATTTTGTCAATGTAATTATTAATCATAATGGATTTACATGATATACCCAAACAGTGTATATATTACTAATCAACTTTCATTATGAGTGCCAAACTATACTAAAAATAATATTAACAATGATATTAGTATTACATGACTAGATCGAGAGCTTGACATGGAATGTCAGTCTTCACAATACTTTCGTGAGATTATTTATTCATACAAATACAACAATAATGACAACTGATTTAAGTAAATATTCGGCTTGTGTAAAGAAAATTACGTTACGAAATTCATTTCATTCTTAATAATGAATTAATACAGTATACGAATTATACTTAAACACGGTGGATTTCATTCGATTGATGCTATGGGGTATACATGTTAGAGAGAAAAGTGGGAAAGAACGACATTGTTTTCATCACTTCATCAATATAAAGTATGCACGTTTATTACATTACTTATATACTTATAAAATCTTTCAACGAATTGCGCAACCATATAATATCGGATAAAGATACGCGTAAACATAACATAGTATATTTAAATAAAGTATAATATATATATATAAACGCACGTTTTTACTAACAACCAACATCCATAGTATTGACATAAGCCAAAATCTTTCATGAGATAATTGTCAAAAGTTGTCAAAAGAAATGTGAATTTTTTTATTTTTTTTTATTATTATATAATGATTTTGAGTATGATACAATTTTGGTTTTAAAACCTTTGTTTTTGTTTTGAGATATTCAGTGGAGAAAAAACAACTGAGATTAATAAATATATTTCTTTTGATATGATTTTTGCTTATTTTAAACTCAAATAATTATTTTACATTCCTTGCCTATGCTCTTTCAAATGTGTTTGAAATTATTCAACAAAAATGAGCAAAGTACCAATCAAATGTATTTAGTTTTTTTGTAATGTTAATTAACAATTCTTATAAAGAAATGATAAGCGTTATGTATTCTTTATCCAGATTATTCATTTAAAATATGTAGTTGTCGAAGTATTTTAATTACTACATCTTCACCTGATCCCAGACAAAAGACAATTTGCATGTCATGAGATATAACATCATACAATATATAAGGTGAGCATCCCTCGAGAGCCCTGGTGATTTGATGTATTTTAGTTCGAGATATCCTTTTATTAACACCCAACAGATGTTAATACAGTGGCATGAAAGGCCCAATCATGTCATTCTCACTGGGGCTGGGAGTGATAGAGGTTGGACTTATTATTGGCTCATATATGATAAGCACGGGGATAAAAAGGGAGGTATACAGTGTGCTACTTTAAATTCCGTAAGTGGGTCAACCCCCTCTCCCAGAACTTTACGGGTTTGGTATTTGATTGAAGTCTGTCAGTAGGTAGAGCGCCATCAAAAACAAAAAGTTTTGTGGCCGTCACAGAAGTTTGGATAGCGCCATCTATTTTTGTTGAATGTTTCAAGTTGGAAGAGCGCCATAATTTATTTTCATCTGCTATAGAAATAGAACAGAGAGAATGCTGACTTGCTTGAAATAGTGAATTTTTTGTGTGTGGCGGCACTGTAGTATGTACGTCAACTCGAGTATGTCTCTAATACATATAGTGTAGAGTAAAAATAACTTTGTGAAATTTAGAGGGAAAATGTAAACAGAAAATTTGGTTAACATGCCGAAATCCCAATCAGCGATCGTCGATCAGAGGATCAGACCCTGCACCCACCGGGTAGTAAGGGCAAGAGAAAATATATGAAGAAAAGCCGAAGAAAGCATCGTAGACGCTACAGTTTATCTTCCGACTCAGAATCCGACTCCGAGGAGGACCGAAGAGAACGGACCAAAAGGGCCCGGAGAGCTTCGCGGGAAGATGATATCTTGGCCCAATTAGCACAGTTAAGGGAGCTAATTACTAGTAACCCGGAGGCAGCAGGCCAGGACAGAGGGACACCTACACCTAGTATGGAGGACCCTACTAATTTTCCAGGCCC
>JAODAF010136349.1:0-17235 GCA_027574765.1 Molpadia intermedia | reverse complement strand
ACTTAATGGAATCTATTTCTTTAAAATAACAAAATGCAAGCAAACAGTGTTGTTGCTGTGTATACTGCAGATAATTGCCTTAAGCGTTTATGATATAGTATGGAATCAAGGATAATAATGATTACAATGGTGATGATGGATGAAGATATTAAAAAATCAGTGATGAGAGCGAAACTTCAACATTAATAAACAAGATGATGAAATTGCTGATGATGTCCAGTGAAATGTAGAGAAATAAACGCGAAACATCATGTTAATATGATGATTATCATAATGATGATGACAAAATGATAGCCTAGAATATCATCGTAGTTAGAAAACGAAAGCAACGCAAATTACAAAGGATGTGAAATAAGTGACATGACGAGAGCTATATTTGTTATTAGAGGGTATTTCAGAAGCTGAAATATATACTGAACAAAAATGTATTTCTTTTTTAAATAATGGTATTCAAACAATCCAAATATACATATGTTGAATTTCGCAATCAAAGGACCTTGACCTAATCATTTCTTTTTTCGAGCGTTTGCTACACCAAACTGTAAAACCTAACGTTAAAGTTTCAGCTTTCAGATTATCATTAACATATAAGTCATCTGATATGATTATCGGTGTGTAATGTTACATTTCCAATGAGAAGAAAACATTATTGAAATGGATCTCATCACGAATACAAAATGACATTTGGGACCTTGGAGTTGTACAGAGGTGCAGAGATAATATGAAATTTCTTTGGTTACCATGAATTTAGCTATTTAATGTAAGGAGTGAGTAACCATCATATCATTTTCTGAGATTTCAATAGGCAAGTAATAGTCACAGAAAAGTCATGCAACCAATAGGTTCAACAGGTTGCACATGCAATCTTTAATTAAAATGGAATCAATAAAACTGATATTGTATAGAAAACATACTGATATTACCCTAGAAGATGCGGATTTATGGCGGGCCTGAGGAGAACGTGTCCACTCCCCCCTCATATTTGGTGGCCCCACAAATGTCGAACACATATTGCACATCCGCTTAAGAAGTTAAATGTTTACATAATATATATTAACATGGCACGTTTGTAGTTCCCATACATTCGATTTTATTATTTTGTATGACAATGGTAGATTTATTACGATTGGAAACCATTAACCTTATACTTACCCCTGTTCCACCATTTATCTTATGCTGAAACATCACTTATTGTTGTTATTTTGCATACCAACCGACAAATTGACTGATCTATTACTTCCCATGGCAGATGTTATCGGAACATGTGTCATAGTATTATGTTAAACCTATGCCTTCTTGCAGCAGTTATTAACGTTAATAATGAGTGTCGTTAATGACACAGATGGCGAGCGCTGCTCTTTGCTCGGTGATCCATGTCTGATCACGAAATGGTTATTGCTTAACTGATTACAACATTCCTTTAACATTAATTGAAAGACGTCAACCTGCTGCTATTTTATTACGTGATATTAAAAACATGTGTTTATTTTTGTGTTACACTACAAATGGAAGTGGGGCGTTATGTGCCATTCCGTCACGGGTACACTTGTAAACTAAAGTGGTAAACTACAATGGCTGTAAGCGCTTTGGTGTTAAAATTTGCTTTTTTTGCAGGAATAACTGTTTTAAATTATAGTACGGTAATATTGCTATCAGTAGGGAGGTGGTAACTTTGGGTGTCAATTCATCACGGAGTAAAATGTCATCAAACTTGGAAAATTTGATTGGCTAATTCTATTTAATAACTATTTATAGATTCACGTTTTACACTACGTGTTTGATTGACTAATTACATTTAATAACTATATATATTATTCCTAATATATAATGCCAGAACAACAAAGCAAAAATATATATTAAATTATTATTTTTATTGTAAATATTATTGGTTATTTTTTGTATGATATGGAAGAGAGATAAAGTTCATTGATGAAGAATATGTAGGAAGATGGGTGAGGCCCTGAATATATGCTACACGTACGCTTATGCTGCATCACGTACATTAGTACGTGTGATCTATCACAAGAGAACACCATACCACTACCTTACCTTTTAACACGTGGACCCATATCTTAATCATTGCCTCTAGACATTATAAATCGCACTTACGAGACATTGGCGCCAATGTTATTAAGTGTCGTTCATAAATCCTTACGCGACTACCGTATAGATGGTTATTAGAAATCACACCAATAAAAGTAGTTTTATAATTCCTACATTTGTATCATTCCAGGATATATATTAATGTGTATCATACTCTCAAGCGAAAAACTAATTTCACGATGCAAACATGATAAAGTAAAACAATTGTAGATTGACGATGACAAGTTGGATCTATGTTTCATGCTTGGGTCAGCAGGGTGTTAGACAAGAGACAAATTACTAGTTGTGGAGTAAATCATATCTTTGGGAGTACAGGGATAATCAGATTATTCGAAAGAGGGATTTTTTGCAGCCAAGGTGTGAACCACATGATGTTACTATTAAACATGATATTATATTCAACGGTGGCTTTACGCAATATGTGGTGTAGGATTCACTTTCTACTATACATTTTAAGGGATTTTATTCATGTTTAAGTATGAAAAACTTGAAGTTATGAAGTCTCTTAGAGGTCGGAAGAAGCCAAGTCTCTTAGATGTTGATTGGTCTGGGTAATCAAAGCAATTGTATGGTATACAACTTAAAATACGCCTCCTTTACTCGCCTCATCCAAAAGCACATGCCTTCAATTAAATTAATATTATCAACCGAATTATAGAAACAAAAACGTCATGGCATTCTTCTATGCAGACCACACGCACATTTTGAATACCTGTCATATTGGATATGATTTCAATTCTGCCTTACGACGTTTTGCAATGCCACTGAGAAACATCATGTTCAATTTATTTTGAATGGAATAGCCGATGTATGAAGTTATTATAGGCTGTTGACGTTAATGATTCTGTTTCCGTCAAAAAACATAAAACAGAGTTATCTCACGACGTTTCATGAGTGGTAAATCTCTACCATCTTACAAACTTCCGACATACCATTCTGTCTCGACTGATTTTGTCGATGGCTGTTCTGTGGTTCTGATGGCTTACATCAATAATCACGCGGGAAAGCTTGAAGTAGTAACGTGAAGAATTTGAACACGATTTAAATAAAATATAAATGGGTGAACTAAGTTGAGTATATGCAGACATTATAGCCTATTCGCAGAAGCTGGTGATGCTGACCTCTGTACCTAACATTCAAGTGCGTTACACATAATAGATGTAGAAGTACCCGCTTCTGTAATATCAGTTAAAGGAAACGAAGACGAAACTCCCTAGCTGTGCCAACCGAAGACCCGTACAAGGGCATGTCAGAGGTTAATATGAAAAATAAAATTTGTTAGGGTTATATCCATCATCCAATATCTGTGAAGTAAACATGATTAATGCTTCCATTGCCGAATGTTTACGGTATTCTCTGCATGCATATCTTGGTGCCCCACTTACCCTCCCCAACTTCTTAAAAGGTTTTCTATTTACGACACTAAGTGTACAACCTGCATTTTTTCCTTTTTAATTTATCACCAGGGTTTAGTAAAATACCACTAGATACTTGGGATTTTTTTACCAGATTGCATATTATCCGTATAGTTTCCTTATTAAAGTAACCAGGATAGTTTTTATACTAGCATCGATTCTGACTGATACTTGTGTACACTATACCTTGTACTTTCCTTAAGGATGTTGAATTCAGAGAGTTTAGTGCATCTTGATTAAATTGACACGAATACTTCATCGCATATTTATCTGTTTTCGGAGGTTTCTGTTTTGAAGTCTTCTATGTAATATCATTACACATCTCTGTACTCTAGGACAAGTGACGCTTGAACTGTTGTATTCTCGGCCTCGCCGGAGTATTCGACCGGAAACGTGACAGAATTGATGAAACTTAGCTCCGGAAATTATGCTAGAACCGAAGTCAAAACCAGCGCGACTATAATAAAATCCTATAAGCTCGTCCCATATATACTAGGCTGTGAAACTGGTCAATAACAGTGGACTTATTATATTTAAAGCAGATAATTGAGCTGATTAATCAGGTTAGCAATATATTATTATATCCTTAGAATCCCTACGCTATTGCTTTGTTTCCAAATAGAAGTTTGGAACAAATGCAAATTATAAACTTAATCCTTACCAATATGATCTAGTTTATAACAAAATGAAACGTGAGCACCCTTCTGGAAGACCTGATCACATTAACCCCCACCCCAAAAATGTAATTTCCCCTCCCCACGTGACACTACAGTAGCCTAGCATGTGTGTGTACCATGATTCTAATCAGTGTTGTTCCCTGTTTTTTCAATTTTTGCTTTACCCCGAATCCTGAAAATCCTCAACTGTCACCATGTGTTCATTATTGCATGTTTATAAATATTTCATATGCCTATGTTAAGAATCGTGGTTACCTCCATTACATATATCTTTATCATACATTCTCTTCAAATTGTATGTAGTAGTCTGTTAAATCAACGCTCCGTAGATACAAAGTATTACCATTTTTGTTCCAACCTATCAAAATTCTCACTCTAAAACCCTGGTGATAATCTTAAATCCAAACCCGGTGTTCCTCGTAAATCGACGTAAATCATGCAAAATCTCCCCAGCAACGGTCCGAGTGTCATTTATCACTGCAGTATCCGTGGTGTTATATTGCGTAGGTTCATCAGCAAAGATATATTTAAACAGGATTACTACATCGTATATCACGTGGGGTAATCATTGTCATATGATACATGCGCCAACTTGTTTTTGTATAACCGGGGAACATGTACTGAAGCAACTAGGGACATGATATACGTATCAAATCCGTATTGCTGTATACATAACGTGTGTATAACGGGCACGATATTCGGCTACAATTTACAGTTGTATAGAAACATCGCGTATATAGTGTTGTATACTGAGGCATTGGTCTGCAACAAAATGTCTGACGACAATTTTTCTCTCAGCTCTACAGTGATCAAGAAAATGTGGTATAGATTGGATAACATTGACAATTTGATTTGTTACAGCTATACTTGACTTCCCAGTATAACGGAAGATTGTTTTTATTCATGTTGCATTTCATACTGAATGCGGATTGCATAAAGCAGTTAAGGTACGATTCCACGTGACCAAGTCACGTGAGTTTTAAGTGACACATACTGTTCAACATGCAGTATGAACATTAGTTAAATGAGTTAAAATTAATTAATACGGATTCATGTTAATAGACACTAATTAGAGTAAATGTTCCACGCTGGACATTGAAAAGCAACCGATGTCTTAGATTGTGTACAGTGTTTATATTGCTTGGTGTTTATAGATTTGTTAATTATGGTTGTACTCAGTTTAAAACACACCGTTATCGCTCATACATTCCAAACCGTATATATATTTGAGTTGTGGTGATGTTTTGATTAGCCTTAATTTCATTTCAGCGCGCTGATTACGCAGCTGAAAGCAATTCCGTTCTGAAATCGTAGGAGCAACCGCGATGAAAAACTTAAACACATTTGGCAAATATATACAATCAAAATAAACAATCAAAGTAATTATTCACATCTGCGGCAGGTAAATTTCTAATAACCTCAATTATTACGTCTAAAATATAATCTTACTACTAGACACAAATGTGGATGGCATTTTTGAAATGCTGAATTGGATGTGTAATATGTTTGCCAATATAATGAACAGTAACTTGTTGTCTCAAGCCACAATGTGTATCTTATTGCATTCATATAAGGTCGCAGGAGTACGGGGCAAATTCCATA
Organism: Molpadia intermedia; assembly: GCA_027574765.1. NCBI lineage: Eukaryota > Metazoa > Echinodermata > Holothuroidea > Molpadida > Molpadiidae > Molpadia > Molpadia intermedia. The sequence goes on along the minus strand of JAODAF010136349.1, from coordinate 11,438 downwards.
CTATTTTCCAAATGTATGCAATCAAAATAAACAATCATACATAATCCACATAATCCACATTAAAAAATGGCATTTTGAATTAAACTTCATAAAATATGTAACTTATAGCTGTCTCAAACACTTACGATTTCGCAGAATTTGAAATATGAATGCTGAATTGGATGAGTAATATGTTTGCCACTATGAAAACTAAACTTGTTGTCTCAAGCCACAATGTGTATCTTATTGCATTCATATAAGGTCACAGAGGTACGGGGGAAATTCCATACTAACATATGGTACATAGAACATCCATTGAGTGAACAGGAAAATAATAATTATATTGCCAACAAGTATATTATTAAGTCCCAAAACATTAGAACACGCTACTATTACCAGTCGTCTAAGCATTGATGAAAATTATTTACATTGAAATAAGAATCCACGATTCAAACTGTATTGAAATTGGGCTATAATAAGCTTCAAACAATCCAAAATGTATTGAGATTTGAACATAATATAAGAAATATATGAAATATATAAAGTATAAAATCAACACAGTAACTATTTACTAAGAAGTAATGCAAGAACGTGACAGTTTAAATATACAGTAAAATGTTAACAACACAATGCAATATGTGCGATAGGATACAGGTTATGCTAACACTAATAGGAGACTCCTACCGAGTCGGAAAACTAGAAATTACTGTAAAAGTTAAAATGGTATTTAAGTTCGTGATTTCTAGCAAGTGGAATTAAGGCAGGTCACCAAGCCTTAATTCCTTAATTCCGTATTAAACCGTATCTAAAACGATCGTGAAGCCATCGTCTAAGGATCGCGGAGTCACGATAGTGACGTCCGTTAGAAGAGTACGTGACCCGTTTGTCGTTTAGTAAGCGCTGTAAGTATAACCTAATGCAATATAGTACGCTTCTTTTGGAAATATTGCTTTCTAAGTTAGCATTTATAGATTGATCATGCAATGTCGTTGCTGACGAGGATGAAGATTAAAAATATTGATCACTCATGCAGTTCTCTTCTTTACGTTGCTCTTACAATGAATATTAAATGTCTTCTGTAATTTCATCTTTTAGTAATTATAAGTTAATCGTGTAAGGTTAAAGCTTTCTTCAAAATCCACACTGCTAATATCTCGAGGTACTCGAAGTTGGAACCCGTAAACATATATACACATGTACAAATAGTTTATGATAACAATTTATGTTTTGTGTCTATTGTTCATGTTTAAATATTTATGATTAACACACTCATAAAACTTGGATTACGATTTCACTATTGTTTCCATACAAATCTTGAAAAATCTGTTCATCGAGGCTAACTCTATATGGTTTGCAAAATTAGCGGGTGGTCGATTTGTGTGGCCGTGACTGAATAATTTATGATATGCTTTATATCAGCAGCAGGGGCTAAATTCATACTGAAAAAATAGCCAGAGGGAAGTTATGTGATATCGGAACCAAGACAGCATTTGCCGAACGTTAGGCTAAAGAGAAGCAAACATTACAATTGTGAAGAGGTATTTGGAAACAATATAATCAGCATTTGATAAGTAGATTAATTAAATTTAGATTAAAATTTAATAAATGAGTTCCACATTCGAGTACCGTATGTACTATAATATGACATCAACGCTTATTACGGTATGTCGCGTCAATTGTAGTTTAATTATAGTAAACCGTGAAAATATTAAGCCTTACTTAGCTCATCAAATATTTTCAAACGTATATATTCATTAGAATACGTGTCTACATCGATTTCCAATCTGTTTATATCACATTTAATTACTGATGACAACATGCATGTGTTAGGCTGGTGTGTGTGATCTGTACACATCATGTAAACTTTTTATTAATGCAGGAGCACTGTATTTGCGTCAGATGTGGCCTTATCAAAAGTTATATTTAGACCAATCGTGAGTTGCGTTATTCAATCGGGTAGCTGGAGTTTATACATGTTTTTAGTATATGTTTTAAATTTATGGAAATACATCAAGGGTATCAAATCATAACTATAAGAATGATTTAGTACTATATATGTTATAGATAATCGAATATTATCATACTGATGTATGGTTAAATTTGTATATGCAAATTGGTTATATCAAGCACCTCTCTCCAAATGAGAGGTGCGTGAATTAACAAACTTAAGTTTTGTCCCGGCGAATGAGATACCCTTTGTTAAATCCATACCAGGGTATTTTAAGCATATCAAAACCATTCAGCCCGACTACGGGTATTGGTATATTTGCGTAATACACAACAGTTGCTTTAAGAATAGAAGGGCATTTATCTCTCCCAAAATAGTTCAATAGATAATCTCAAGAAATAAAGAAAAGCACGTATATAAATAAGCGAATAAATCGGTTCAAGTCAATTTCTAAATTAAACTTAAAAAGCGACTTCAAAACAGTTTTAGTTTTCCTTTAACGTATGGTTTATCGCTGCCTTCGGCAAAATATCTGAAACTTGAATAAACATCAATCATGGTCAAATTTATGATGCGAGTGCCTAGTGGGTGCTTGAAATATGACCGATTCTGCTTTGCTAATACATATATGTGAAGGAAAAGTTATATTGCTTGGTAACATGGGGTTGTTTATCGAAATAAAATACATGTATGCGTATTACATTATTACATTATCTAAGCGTATGCTTCATACATCATAGGCCAATCAGGTACATCTGTTTCTAGGCCTCTTTCTATGCCATTGGTTTGATATTTAACGCTAATGTAACTCATAATTAGAAAAGGACGTCAGAGAGATACAAAAAGATGTCTTTAAGGTGGTGGCAATGCCACGTGGGTTTCGGGTGACACTCGAAACTCACATATTGGACATACAAAATAACCATCATAAATAGTGCACCTCACAATACAAGCCTTTGCAAACTTCGGTATGCCAGAGACATGCCAGAAATTTCACATTTCGGTACGTGAAGCTACAAGCGCCCCACCTTTAAGGTACAATATAAACAAAAACAAAAATTCCATATCTCTCTTCAAAGTAAATGGAAAGTATACAATAAACGGTCACTTTGTATTTCCACCTTCTATATATTCTGTGCCCTATGTAGAGACAGTAGACATAATAGGAGACACTAGAGTGGGGAAAGGACCTCCCCCCAGGCTCCCCCTCTCCTCTGTCAGAGCAATACCTTCCATTTACACTAGTCGATCAACGTGAAAGTAGTACGGTATATAAATAAAAAGATATGATATGCGGCAATTACGTTCTTCATATGCTTATCAATCTGCCAATGTAGACGGTAATTTATTATACCAATGCACTGTGTTCTATAGACAGAATCCGATACCACAACCCTTTACAACACAACCGCGTCTACAGTTTCCATCAGTATATAGTTGCGTGTGCTTATCGGAAAGTCTACGTGTAATGCCTTACGATATTCCCTAAGAGGCTGATTATTTCCCAGAGTGTATTGAAAATCAATTTTAATGTTATCCCTTTTGCTATATAGTAGTTATTAATACAACACAGAGTGGATTGCCAGTTTCGTGGAAGGTTCGTATTTGCTCGTGATTTGGTAAGGCAATAACTGATGTAATTGAGATTTCATTTCTAGCAGTTTGTAGTGGACTTACGAATATCACACGATCTAGCTAACAGTTACAGTACAGTGGGATTTCGATTTTCTTTCTTTCTTTTTTGGCGGGGAAGCATTTCTGCATTAGGTTTCAACAATGTTTAGCTCATTTAGCATCCTTTTGTAGAATAATCAAACAAACAAAAAAGTAAAAGGGTCCACAGTCGTCATCTTAACTGGGTATACTGTTAGCCACATTTAACACTAATGTCGCGCCATGTGTAAGGCCTATACCGGTATATATTATTATAATATATATGTACCGATGTCACGGTTTGGTGTTAACCTTATGAGTAATGTTCAGCAGAGGAAATCATGTCCCCGTATAAAGTTAACAATATATTTCATATTAGACTATATAGAAACTCCAACATTCATACAAATATTCACCTAACAAATGTGGTAACTACTGTATCCTTCTTTAATAACTATAACGATTTTTCTTCTGTTTAACATGTATTATCATCTCGTGAATATTAATTACCCGTATAAAAACTCCACTAGATGCGTACGTTAGGGTATAGGTGTATAGTCCCTGATAAGCGTAAGAGAATACATTTCTGATTGTGGCGAAATGTGGAAATGCATGCCGATACGCTTAGTAGCGATGAAAATGTTTACCGTTACTAACCGTGAACCGAAACGTACGAATTGGTTGAAATCTCGCAGGTAACAGCAAGCAAATTGGTTAATGTGACGATTATTTATGGCCTAATAAATTAAAACATTCTAAAAAATATAGGTATCAAATTTCGCTGCAGGTTAATTTTTCTAGTGCTAAGAACTATAATTGAAATATTGCGGACCGTCAAATTAGCTGGGGAGATGGTTTCATTTGATATATTTCGGTGTCGTTTCGTTAAAATCAAATGCAATGACGGTTTTAGGGGATATTTATTGTCTAGAACAACCATTATCAGACTTAACGAGATGGTGTCTCACCATAATGATTATGCGTCCCACTATCTTAGCCCTACCATGTGTTGCTGGGCAAAGCGTAACTGCAAATTTTAGGCTTCAGGACACTCCTAGATGGCCGGAAATGGCACTCAAATTCATTTTTATACACGCACCTGAAATATTTAAAAGGCTACTATTTTGCAATACAAAAGCAGGGAACGGTCACGGTCAACCCGTTTTTATTTACTAAAAAATGACTATAAAACAAGACGGAACGTTATTAAAAGCTTCTTTCGATCCGATGATTTTGGTGGGATTTTGTTTCTGTTATTTGTTACCGCTACTTGAGAATCACAGACGTCCCACATGCGAACCGATGGTCTAGAACATATCGTCCCTTTTATCGTCGCTTTAAGGAATGATGCAGAATACATTAGTCGTCGTACGTCGATCGCACTACCTATATAATGAATGGAAACGGATTGCTAAATAGGTATTGTGTTAGGTTACGCAATGCATAATTCGAACAGAATAACAAACCTTAAAACATCTCACTATATTCATTCCTACATAACAGTACCTAATACCTGTCTAGCGTCAACTTCTTCCTCCCAATTTCCCAGAATCCACACAGGTCAAACGTCTCCGTCAGGCCACAAGGTCCAACCCCCACCCCCTCCCCAAAAAGTGAATGTGTAATGGATATCATTAAGATAAGGAGAGTAAACCATAACAGGTAATTAAACGATGGTCATTCGGAGTCCTTTGCAGTGGTCCTCCATCTTGGCCGAAATTATCAAATTTTGTGGCAGAGTCGTCAAAGTTACCATAGGCTGGAGTATCTGCTTTTAGTCAAGCATAGGAAAATCAGACACAGGGCGGTCAACAAGCCCGGTTGACCTCTCGCTCTCGGAGGAATGTTGAAATAATACATGTAAGTTGTTATATAGAATCCCAAGCCAGGTGAGTTTCGGGATTCGACTGCGCTACATTAACTTTGGATCCTTTGATACAAATGCACCAAGAGCAGGCGATACAGTCGCACCTGGTTGTTCGCTTTTAACGATTGGGACCGCCGGCGAAGAGAGCATTGAAAACTGAGAGGCCCCTGACGTCATGAGTTCTTGAGTTGGACCCTTGATCAGCTTTATGCCGCTCTGAATGGATGTCTGGGTAGTATAAATAGGCCTATTACTTCCTTACGTCCATTTGGGACCTAACTGGACACCAGAGTTTGTCTTCTCGGATTGAGGACACAGAGGAAATAGATGAAATGAAGATGTCCCTGGTTCTTGAGCAGGAATTCATGGTCTAAGAAATAAGCCTGACGCTTGGACCTCGATTATTTCCCGGTTTAGTAGGGAATTCTTGAAGGCACTCTATTCTTCTAACACCAGGAATAAAGTAACATTCAACAGCGTCGGTTCGTATGGTGATGTAGATAAAGACTGAAAGGGGTCGCTAATGGTTGGTGATGGCCCGAGTCTAGTCCCTATGTTGCTGACCGAAGAGTCAGCAGCATCGAAAATTTTCATCTAAAATTCAACATTTCCTTAATCTATGTAGGCCTACACTACATTCGTCTTCGTCATTGTGGCAAAAGGTAATATACACTCGAACAACTGTGTTTAGGCATTAAACACTTTTCTAAACACATTTTTGTCTTCACTTCGTAAACATGATTAAATGGTAAACATGGTTTTGAGCTAGGATTTTTATTACACACATGACGCTTAGGAATGTTTAGGAATTTGACACGTGTGCTTATAGCCTTTAAACATGTTTACAAAGCCAGCAACTCGCAATGAGTTCACTGAATAGCTCGTCCCATTAGAAATTGTTCTGCAAAAATGTGTTCAATCTCTAAACATATTTTTAGAGTGTATAGTACAAGCGCCCGATGTGTTAAAACATAAAAGGAAGGCCTATAACCACACAAGCGTCACGCGTCGTTTATTGGGTTTAGGTTTGCCTCTCGATAGTGCATTCAAGTTCGCTAAATCATTGTTCTCTACTGGAATGTTGGACGAGGTCAGGACACCGTTGCTGTCATTGCGTCCATACCATAGACTGATATGTATACTGTATGGCGATATAGAGAATGATTCCCCCTGACGGTCGGTGTAAGCTACTACTGAGTCGAGTGTCATTGACTGAAAAATTGTAATGAATGCTTCTTGTGTTGCCTGTGTTGCTTTTAATTCAGTAGGTCTTTGTATTTTAATGATGTATTCATGCAGTTACTTAAAATACACAAGATTTACACACACATTTACACACACAAGATTAGAGCCATAGGCCTATATGTAAAATAGACTGTCCCTTCCCCCAAAATATACATTTTCTCCAGGCTGCATGCCTATGCTATAAATGAATGACATAGATGTAAACCGGCTATACATTCACCGACAAACAAAGGTGTATTCTATGTCTTCATCATACCGAACTAATTCAATTCAGACTGGTGATACGTATATGTACAAGAGCTCCGGTGTACAGGGTGTTAATAACGGGTTAACGATATACGTAGGAAGTAAAATATGACCTTTGACCAGATATCATATAATCATTAAAATTTCACAACTGATAACTCCAAAGTAGCCTATATAGTATTTGGTCCTCTCTAGTAGCTCGACAGATGTAGTCCTCCATATACCTGGGGTGATATGTTAATAACTTTCGATTCTAACTTTAGTGTCATATGACAGAAACGCAATTGTGTTCGTAATTTAAGGATAAGTAAAACTTTAACTAAGAACGTTTATTTTTCTACATGTATTAATGTACGCCGCCGAAGGATTGATAGTTTTGATAAATTGATATCTTACAAATTCATTTCTACTTTTTCCAAGTTGTCACTTGCCTTTTGCCAAACTTATTCAGTCCCATTACGACTTGCATCTCCTAGAATTCTGCCTTCATCATATTTATCTGACTTGGCTATCCATCATCATCGCCATACTACATTCGCTCAGCATGTCAACCGAATGACTTAAAGCGTCATACGTAAATTTCCAATAATATTTTCCTGTTGAATCTAAAATGATAAGGTCCTTTATATTGACTAGTTTATTCCTGGTCAAAGGAAAGAAGTATCCAGGTACTCCTTGTTGAAATTGTTTTAGTTTAGTTTTTTTAAATGATAAAGCAATGTTTATTTGAAAACATTAATTAAAATGTAAAATCTAGAACATGCCAGGGGAAATCAATCAAACAGATAATATATTCGCCCGCACAGATAAATATATCAGACAAGTCCTATTACAAGTCCCATTACGTCCCAACTCAAAAGTCATATATCACTGGCTTGGAAGATATTATTATATCAGATATTATCAGCAGGTCAAATACGGTAAACAAAATGTCGGGAACTGTTATGAAGATTACGTTCTGGTTACACAATGTTTTACTACCGTCATTGATTTAGGTTACCAGAACACGTTTACATCGCTACAATCGTTAATAACTCTCAGGATTATAATAATAACAACAACAACATAACAAAAGCATTAATTCTTCTATCACGTTTATAATGATACCGGTTTGCATTAGCTGACCTGTTTTTGTGTGTGTCGTTTGCTTGATCGTTCTTGATCATAATGCATCGTCCAATGGTGAACGAAATAATTTCTCCTAAGAATTGTCCAACTTATTTTCAGGTTGTCAAAAGTTGATCTGTCTCATCTGTTCTTTCTGCGATTGGTATGGATATGCCTTCCAGTTATCGTTTCCTTATAAGAATCACTGACCCAGTGCCTATACTAAAAGGAAAGGAATGTTCACTGTGCTATATATTCAATGAAGTTCTACGGACTAGCAAAATTCGACGAGAATCGGCGTTGGTATTAACCAGACACTAATATTAACTTAACCAGAAATTTCGTTTGTGCAAAATTTTGGGCAAAAAATATTGAATTACAGGACAGCTCGGAGGGACAATATATTATCCCACAGCGTTTATACTGTTATATTTGCTGCTTTAAGCACATCCATCAGACTTGATGAAAGTCGTTTGGTATTATGTTTCGTCATGTTGCAAATGTTAAACGCTCCGTCTACGAACAGGGTGATTATAGGAAGAATCTGTTCACTATTAGCTTGCAAAATGGAACTGAACCATGACTGATTTTTACACGTTGCAGCGAAAGGGAAAGGAAGAGTTACAAATGTTCCATTTCTCTATAAATAATTATTTCATTTGACGGGGCTGCATTATGTACATAGAGAACATTGACGCAAGTGATGCATACCGCACCAAGCAAGTGCGTCAGTTTACTTATTAATGGGGTGGAGATTATAATTGGCATGGATTCCAATTGTGTCATCCTCAAAGCAGGAGGGGTAAGATTTTTGTAAAATACGGAGTGCTTATAGATGCAAAATGGGGCTATATCTTTTAACGCTTTAGGGAACCATGCGCCTACATGAAATAATATTGTAGTGACCATCCAATCAGGGGTTTTGTGCCACAAAAATACAGAGGGGGAAATGCATTAGTGTTATCTACTAGAAAAAGTGAGGGATTAACATCCTCAATCGACGCACAGGGCACCGAGTAAAACGTAGGGCAGATGAGTACAGGAATCGTAAATTATTCAAAAGGTTAGGAACCTTTTGAATAATTTACGATTCCTGTACTTATACATATTTGCTATTAATATATAGGCTATACTAATCTACATTCCGCTTTACAAAATGGATAAATCCGACCAAAATGCCACTTAGCTGCTTAAGGCACTTATGTTCATAACTTACTTATTGTCATTTAATACTCTGACCAACGGGAGATATACTACCACTATGGCATGATATAGTGCGAATTCCTATCGAGTAATAAATAGTGTAAGATTGACTAAACCACTGTTGAACCAGCATCTCGCAGTGAGTTCACTGAACAGCTCGTCCCATAAGAAATTGTTCTGCAAATTGGATACATCAATCGTAACACCATAATTGTATTAATTACCGGCGGATTTGGGTTTATGGCTTCCCGGGGTTGAGGCCGGAGTTGAGGCCGTAAATTGGTTATCGTTTCACAGCTGGTAAGTAACAATGTAGTCGAGATAGCCATAAACACAACATATCTTCAAAACTATAGGTAAACACTATAACGTCATGTTTGATTGTATATAAAACCAATTAAAACGAAATTTAAAAACCAATGCAAAGGTCTACTATGAGTTTATCAATTTGGAAATACATGCAATGTTATAGAAAGAAACGTAAAATGCTTTACTGATAACGTATTATTCGTATACTTTCTATAAAGGCACGACAAAGATTTGATACAAATTGTTTCAGAAGAAATTGACAGAATTGTTCAGAAATGTATTTATATCTTTTGAAGTAAACTTATAAACAGGAAGACGTGTTCGGACGATATTATCGTGCCAATTATTTAAGGAAAAGTATCTTTAAATAATTTACACCATAATGTCGTCCAAAACACTCTTTACGTAAACAATTCATCCTAAAAACCTATAATCGATTTTAAAAACCACAACATGCCGTGCACATGAAAGGAAAGTGCGATATATAACGTGTATTTAGTAGGTCGATGCATACTGTATATATAATTTTTATTTTTCTCAAAAATGTGAGTTTGTAAAGGACAAGATACGCTGGTGGTAGTAGTTTTCTATAATAAACTATCGATTGAATGAAGCACATGTTCCCTGCTTTAGGTAATTCATTAATTTGCATTGGGTGGTCCTTTCCTACATCGATACATTCGTTCATTATTTTTTTTCGTCCATTAATGTCACTTTGAAAAGTAATTGTAATGAATGAATGAATTACTCTTATCACGTGCGTTAATAACAACATTCCTACCGGCCGACAAACCTAATCTGCATAGTCGATAAGACTAGTTCTAATGATATCATTTGTATCCCATTTGAACTTCTTATATTTGAGACCCTTCTCAAGGAGTGTCATATTTGTTGAAGCGGTGAAGCAAAATTAAAACTTTAGACATATAATTACAAATATATGAAAATTAATGACTTTTATAACTTGCGATTGATGACACGAATACGAACGCGAAGCGCGAGCCCAGCCGTTGCTCGTCTATTGTTTGATACGGCATGTCTCGTATCCCCTCTCGTTCACTGTGGCCCTGGAGGTTGGAGGCAATGCAGAGTTCATATTCTCATTCGGGTAATTAGGTGTATAGTTGAATTTCTAGTCGAAACCGGGAAAACTTTAGAGTAACCTTTTTTTATTTCATATCATATTAGTTTAATATACCTCCAGGCTCCAGGTCCTCTTTCCTACTAGTGGATGTAATCTAATATTTTAATTAACCTTGATCTTTTCATAGTACGAGTTAACGAGTGTACGTGAAGCCTAGATGCTGGATGGGTGTAAAAGCCCTCAGCCATTTGTAATACATGATAATATTAAATTGCATATAGGTACAATAATTGAAAACAGAAAGAGGTTGGAAGAAGAAATAAAAGTTGCGCATAAAGCTCGAAGAAGTTTTTCTGAGATTTGACACCTGAAAAAAAGTAATGAAATGCCAAATCCTGTGCAAATGCTTTTCTATGATTTGGAGAATTTGTCGACTGAATGTATTTAATGCTTTGAGTACAGATAATCCTCGCTCACTGCCTTTGTGTGCAATGCCCTCCATACCCCTTCTCCGTTCATCTTAAGTAGATTATGTTTGATTTTGTTTCTTTCTTTCTTTTTACAAAAGGAGTAACATTTTCATGTGAACTTTTAATGTATTCTTTTCTTGTTTTCTCTCTAGAGTCTCTCCTTGTACCTCTCCCACACGTGATGTGACCCTCAATAAAAACCCTGGCTACCTCTCCCATCTCCCCCACGTGATGTGACCCTCAATAAAAACCCAGCATGGCTACGTCTCCTGTGTGGTGTATAAACTGTTGCAGATCACATTCATACAGTATACTTCACATTTACAT
>JAODAF010136238.1:0-10409 GCA_027574765.1 Molpadia intermedia | reverse complement strand
CTGATGGCACAACTAATTAACGTATGTAATGTATATTATACAGACATGGATGGACACTGGACAGGGCTTTCTTTAAATTACTGTGTCTATGTTACATGATTTCAGTTTCTCAGTATGATGTGGATGGTCCAGAGTCTTTACATCTCTATTTTGCCCGCTCGGGCCTCTCCCACCATCATTTGATTGCAGGCTCTGATTGCAGGCTCTGATTGCAGATTGTTGGGTCAGGGCTCTCAGTGCAGGTCTTCAAGTGTGTCATTCTTCAAGCTATGTTGTACGTCGTAAATTTGTAATGCAAACATGCATCGTGAGGCTTCCATATTAATATATGCATAAATTTTTACTAGTTTATTTTAACTCGCATGGAAAGTTGAAAACCATAATGCATCAAGACCATTTCTCCTGCTATTGCTACTCACACCTCCAAAATGTGTGGAAACTAGAACTATGCTGAAAGCTGCATCACACTTGCTGTGATTTTACGTTTGTGTATGGCTTCATTGCGATAACATTACATCATGATTACATGCACGGAGAGTTCACAGAATATTTTAATATGGTGGGAATCATGTTGAATGTTAACGATAGTGAGCATTCATCGTTTCTGTCTGTGTGGCAGTGTGCGATTTTCCATTATGAAGTATAGTTTTCTTGTTGGAGCAAATAACACAGGCACTGACGTCACAAGCGGAAGAGGCATTTGGTGCCATTGGTTGGGTCATATCTTTATGGGGCATGACGGCTTTCTGTCTAAAAATTAAGGGCACAACGGCCAAAGCTGCCGGTACTATCGATTTTGTCAAGCCTTGTGAAATTGAATCCATATGGCACCGTGACCTTTTTACCACCGTACATTGGCAGTAGTCCTTCTGAAATAGTGCCACTGGGTTCCCTTTCTAACCCTACAGTAGATTTATGGTGGGTCATCAAAGTTATACAGTAGGTATATTCATCAAACTTCCAGCTATGCATGCTACCTATAATTGTCCAGCTATGTAACCGACCGCCAGATAAAGAAGCACCAGTGCAGTGCTTATTAATAAAACGATTGTCAGGAATGTAAACATAAAACATTGCCTTAATTAAAATACTTCTTATTTGGTAGCCTAGGACTACAAGTCTTCCATGACATAGGAACACACTATTACAATTGACCTATTACCTTACCTAGACGGTAGACCTATGTTTGAATTTGATGCAGCATTTTCTATGAATTATTATAATTTGTGTTTCGTCTGTTCGGAACTGTCACTCATACCTAAATGAACTTGAACAAGGGATAAGTTAATAAGGTGGACTAGATTCATTGCGATATCAAGCAAATTTAAAGATTTTTGTGTCACCTTTGTGCATTATATATATAGCGGCATTTCCAAATATTGGGAAAAGGCATTTATGCGGTATTCATAACAAGTGAACGAATATCCAGTATTTGTTGACAGCCCACCAGTTGGCAGCGCCTGGCATGGGAACATCCATGTATTGTATTGGTTACATGTCATGCATATATGGTAAATATGTGCATGTTTTACTAATGTACGTCACTCAGGACAATTGCAACAACATATCACATTTAAATGAGTATTGACACAGTTCTTTCCCTCACAACCTTGGGACAAAATAACAGGATTACCAATATACCAGAGCAATTTGCTAGTCAAGATACTCAAAGCTGGCTGAACAATTTCTTTTCTGATTAGCAGTAGTTGCACAGTACGTCTCAGTGTTACTTTCATGAACAAATGATCAAAACTGCTGATTAATTCTATCAGATTCTGATTTTACTGTACCTTGTCTTGCATGAGGGATGGACTGATGGAACAGTGGCACAGACGGGGAAAAACAGTACCACCCCACTCTCATACCCAAAAATATGTGAATTTTCTACTCAGAGATTGGAAGGAAACAACATAGACTGGGGAAAGTCTCAGTTACTGTATTTTAATTAATGCTTGCCTGAATGCCTGGCACTGATCAAATACCAAGGAGCTGATTAACAATGACTGTCTCTCTGCATTAAATTCCGGGTTTAAAAATCCTGTTTTCAAATAGGAGATTATGGATATTTACTAGGGCTGTGCATTTTCCTATAATTTCCTAACCGTTTAAACGGTGTTATTAAACATATTCAAATGTTATAAGATATAAAATATATATAAATATTATAAGAATTCCCCAGATCTAGTGAGAAGACCCCAGATTTGTCTCTATATCCTACAAAGTTAAATATAAGAGTTATTTGATGTGATCCAGATTTGAGTGTTAAAAATCCCAAGTAATCTGATTTACCCTATTTGCTTCAATTGCTTGTCTTCTTTAATAATACACCTTTATTCAAGTTTTCACTGATCTTCTGCACCAAGCCTCCTCAGTTATGTTTACAACTTCTAGTATAGAACTTTCTATATCTCAGTAAAGGTGAATGCTCGCACGATCACAATGGGTGTGAAATCCGATTACCCAAAGTGCGAAAACATGAAATGTATACATCTGACTGGAGCCAAGCCAGACAAGAAGATTGGATATCCAATGCTATTCAATATGATCGTTTTGTTTGAAGAATCACCAGAGACTGTTCATTTGTACAAATAGCTCTTTCTACTACTATACAACATTACCTTATATACAAATACACCTTCGTCTGCCATGTTTAGCGACATCGCACCAAAATTCCACCATACCTATCCTGCAGTTCTTATCTGACTAGGACCAAGGGTGTCCATTTAGCCTTTAGGGGGAGACATGGCCCGTACTTTTTTTAGTGGGGAGACAATAATTAAGCTAAATAAGCAGACAATCATGGCCAGTGTGGTTATGACCTTACATTAACCAGATTTCTAATACACGGTAGAAATTAAATCCAATTAGCTGTGTTTTCCTGCATGTCAATTGTCATTAGCATTGCTTAAATTACCAAGCCTCATGTGCTGATAAAATTGATCTGTGAAATTCAACAGGCAATTGGAAACATACCATATATAATATTATTAACATTATCCATCCAGCTTATACATTAATGTTCAGAGAGAGGAATGTTGTTTATCATCAACATTGTAACATGACTAACTCTTAATATCCAGAGCTTAGATGTTCATTATTTTAAAATTGCTAGAAGAATTTGAAGATGATAACATACATGTTTAATTAATGCGAATGTTGGTAAATTGTCTAAAGTTTTATCAATTTCTAACATATAATGATATTTTGCATACATGAACACATCAAAATACCATGGAATGTGGTGGTATAGGTATAAGCTACCACCACACATGATATCTTGGCCTATTGTGCATGGTCATGAACTGTACACCTCCCAATAAAATTAAAATATGATCTGTAATGTTGCTAAATGATATTAACTATAAATTGCATTGTTCTATACATTATGCATGTGTTCATTATGAAAGAAAGTTAATTGTTATATGAATAGTTGTATAAATATTATGCATTTAAGCCTTACAGAGATCTATGACCAGCTTAATTGAACTCAGCAAAATTGGAAACATATTGCAGACGAGTTCTCAGTTCAAAGTACATCTAATTCTAAGGGTCAGTAATTTATATTTAAGTAGCCAAAATGCTTCTAGTTCTACCACATAAATAATAAAATAAATGTATATTCACCGAGGCTGCTCAAATTGGTGGTTGTTTAGCACATTTGGGATGTTCAGAAATTTTCAGATCAAATGTGTATCTACTATCTAGGGGTAATTCTTTCAAAAATGGTCAAACTGGTTCTTTTACAATAGATATTCAACAAAGTTTTTCTCATTGATCTTTGAGTAGTGACCTATCTGTGTTGTTCAGAAATGTTAGGTCAAAGGTCATCTAGGCTAGTAGGCATTTGGTTTATTGTTTAATAATATAGGCTATCTTCTGCAATTGCAGACCCCAGCCCAAATACATTGCCCTGTATGATTATGTCTGATAATAAACATGAACATTTACCTTAGTTAATTAGTGGGATTTATCAAAAATTGTAAAGACATATCAATTACAAATACTGTACTATACTTCTCTGATCACATTGCTGCTATTTACATCCACCAGAGACATCAAAAGCCAGACAAATCCGCGTGCTTTGTGAATCAATACAGTTTGATTTCCCATTCAACCATCTGTTCTGTGAGTTTTTTAATCCTATCAAACCCTCACTTAAATTACCCGGTTTAAAGTTTAAATCCTTTTTACAACGAATTGTAGTACCTCCCACAGAGAGGTGCTTAGGCAACAGACGCGTAACCAACGGTTACACTCGTCGGGTACGCCTATTTCAGTTATCAAATGCGAACTTTGACCCAAATCCCTGGGATAGGCTGCTGTGAATGGTTGGTTTCATTTTGACCTCACAATTAATATAACTGCCATATTACTACATCATCATGTACATGATTTTGTACAGCATGCGACCGGTGCGAGATTGAAATGGCCAAATACTGTACTTCGATTCGAAGCATTTCCTGTACCGCATCTTTGACATAAAAACCACCAAATGGTAAAAACAGGTAGTTTTCAAAGAGATTTGCACGAATTCAATGACAGATGAGCAGACTTCTTAAATTGTTCTTGTTTTTGGAGTAGTGTCCGTTTACTTGGTGAAAATATTCGCTGATATTTGTACTGCTGATGCTATACCGGAAACGGCCTTGGCCTACGCAGCCAACGTTACAATACAACTTTTGTACGTGAGTGTATTCCACGATCTCATGCTGAGGTGTAATTGCTTATTTTTGCAACCACTTTACGACGAAAATTAGATCAATATTAGCCTAAATATTAATGCCACCGCGAAGAACTTGCCATGTCTGACAAGGAGGAAAGTTTGCACAAAGTTATACAGGTAGGTTTCCGTAGTTATTCTCGATCCTACATTTTCTCTGTCTAGGCTAGACTGCATGGCAGTAGCCTAGCCTAAGTTACCCCTACGGTTCTCATTCAATCTTGGGGGATTCGAGACCAGTCTACAATATTATGACTAATTGATTCTTATGAATATGATGTAGCCTAACGTTAGGCTACGGTAATATGATTATTAATATAAGCAATATAAATACAATTGTCACATCCGAGACCACAGGAAATAAGAATCAATTAGTGATAAGATTGCAGACTGGTCGCATATATCCCCCAAGATTTAGTGAGAACCGGGGGCTCGTAGCCTAGGCCTATAATGATAAATTAGTACAGTAACTTACTAGAAATTACACAACGCTCGATAATATTTATGTGTATATTGTATAACGCTACATTAGGTTTTTAACAGTTTGGGCTACTTGGCAACCTGAATGATATGGCATGTAGCCTATGTTGTATTGTTGGGCATAGGCCTATAGGTCCCCTAATCAAATTGCACAGTTAGGCTTAGGCCACATACATGTAGTCTATTCTGTTTTATAAAAGTACAAGCAGCATGTAATGTTAGGCCTATACATATATATATAGTAGAATAATAATAACAAGGTTGGACACTTCTCTGTTATCGACTTGATGTAGTCGTCAAACCGCCCACAATTCTGCCAATATTGTTGGAAGAGTTGTTGGAAGGTAGGTTCCTCAATGTAGGAAGAGTTTTTAGTGTATTTTTCAGATGTTTTTCTCCGCAAGAGTTTACTTAGTCAACAAATGATGTTCATAGGACGATGATGTCACACCAGACATCGTGCTAACTGATTGGTAAAAAATATCTGTAAATAGTACTGCATTATAAATTACAGGCTGTAATACTTTGACTGGAAATGTTTCCGGCATGAGTTTTAGAATGATTATTTGATAGTAACATGTAAGTGGAATTGGAAATGTTAAGTATCTATTTAAAATTTCATTCCTTATGTCCTTTTATAGGAGATCATCTATAATGTGGCCTTTGCGGAATTTCTCTCAGTTGCTTCCTCTCATGGAGAGCGCGCAATATTCTGGTACCTCTGTTATGAATAGATTTGCAAGACTGCTTGCACAGCCAATGATGAACCACAAACAATCAAGGGTTTGTATTAACTGAGACCTCCCCCATATTGTAGATATTCTATATACATGGGAGGGGGGGGGGCAAGGGGGATTCTGGGATCACAGCCTCATGTTTAGAGAAATAGTTCAGTATACCTCCATTGAATTCAACAGCAAGCAAAGGTGTAAGGGGATCTTAGGGTTGGATTGCCACAAGACCAAATTGGTTCCAAGATTGGATGCTAAGAAGATCACATTCAATATGAATGTACAATTCTGCCATTTTTTAGCTTCATAGTCATTTCATACATAGATATTCATTTCGATCAGTGTTTCAAGCAGGGATGTAATCTATATCAACATGCTCCCAGGAACAATATTTAATGTCCTCATCCAACGGATGTTCATTCCCCAGTCTATGACCACTTCTTCAAAGGCTCAGAAAGGAGGAAGCCACCTAGTTACATTATAACAACTGCAAGACCGCTTACTTATAACAAATAATATGCAAGACCGCTGTTCTCGTTGAGTCTAAAGAATCCACAGAAAGAACTCAAATCAACATCACTGAGAGCCTCTTATAGCCCAGAAGATATTCATCCTAGACCTGTGATTGCAAAGCAAATAGGCATAACCCTCTGACACTGATGTAGTATGTTCAATCAATTTACTATTTTTTCTTTCAGTGTGTAGTCATAGTAAAAAGAAAACTCCCAACAGGAGTTACGAAGGAACCAGGAAAGGAGCTAAAACCATTCAAACGTGACCACTATTTTTATGAATTTGTTGAAGACACACAGCATATATCAAGAAAGACAGTAAAGGTCATTCTGATAGAAGATGTGCCAGGTAATCTAGATTAAACAGCCACAGTTTTGCATGACTTAAGTGACTTCACTTAAGTCTTACTCAAGTCACACCTTAAGTCACACCTTTGCAAAGACTAAACTTCATGAGAGTCACTGTCATGAATCTAAATTAAGGCCAGTTAAGGTGATTCTAATCAGAAATGTGCCAGGTAATCTACATTCATTAGTTGAAGTATTCTATTCCATTATCGGTGTTGTAACAACTTGAGTCTGGCTCAAGTCACATGTTTGCAAAGACTCTAATTATAACAGACTCATCCACTAATGTCTTTGTGGATCTGCTAGATTCAGGCATGTAACTAGGATTGTTAAAATATTCATGTTTTCGAGCAGGCTAATATGTCCGATTGAACAAGCTACAGATCCTGTGTTGTGCCATGTTATTTAGAGATTATTTAGAGGCTACCGTCAATCCAGTTTCCACCATCAAATGGAAAAAGGTTTATTATGAGCCAAATACTCCCTAACCCAGATCAATTAAAATAAAAAATGTTATTGTTATAATATTATTTATAGATTAGGCTGCCCAAAGGAAAATGCAGTTTTCAGTATACAGTTGAATCAAAAATAATTTTCAAGCAAACTCCACCAAGTAATTCTTATATTGTTATAGGTTACCAATGGGAGGTTATATCGAAGAGTATAGTTCTAAAACAGAAGTAGAATTTTATTCTTTACATGCAGGAATACTAAATCCATGAGGATTATGAAACTTTAGACCATTCAAAAGAGTGTTTTCATTTGATATATAACAAATCATCCATGTGACTACCAAAAACTTTCAAATATGTAAACTGCTTTAATAACAGACTGCATCTATTACAGTGATGGCATGGGAAATGTAACGGCACTGTTGAAGGACGGTGTTATGTGTGTAGTTTACCAGCAACGAACTACACACATAAGAATACTTTAGTATAAAGGAGAAAAGAATGTTATAAACTTTGAGGGATTTTGTTAGTTTGTACTTTGATGTATTTTTTCCGTTTGTTCTCTTCTAATTTTATCAAGGTGTCGGCTTGCAAAATGACATTGTTGCAGTTCGGAAAGGACTTGTACGGAACAAACTGATACCAGAGAATTTAGCTGTCTATGCCTCCCCCGAAAATATGAAGGAACGAGCACTAAACCTACAGGTACAAAGAGATATCATCAAAGATACCTTCATATAATCAGAGGTCCACTATCATTGAGGTTTACACAGAGATGATGAGAATTACTTGACTTGCCTATATCCTTAATAGGGATGTAGAACAGTATTTACTATGATTACAAAATATTGATCATCACCCAAATTGATCAACTGGTGAATCTCTGGTTTTGTGAGGTTGGCTTTTAACCAGAACAGGTAGTTTGGGGTGCTACGACAAATATTTAATGACGGCATTTTTTCAAACCAATAAAATGATTTACAAATTCATCCTAATGAATAATTTCAATTATTATGGGGGGGGGGGGGCAAATTCTAATAAACATTAATTGACCAAAAGTCAAAACCTGTCCATCATGTAGATTTGTTTTGTTCGTCTGTCAGTCACACTGAGCCTTTCAACTTGAAAACTTAAAATCTGTCTGTGGTGAATTCATCAGTGTCCTACTCGGGTGCAATTTATCAACATCCTATCAGTTTATATTAATCAATATGGACTGGTATTTGTTTCATTATTACTTGGGTTATAATTTTTATGCCGTCAATGCAAACTTCTCTCTCCGACATGTCTATGCCATCAAATTTTCTTGTTTTTGCTTGCTTGAATTTGTAGGAATGCAGTTATTTTACAGCAGGTTTCTATACAGTTGTTAAATATTGCTTTTCTCTTAATTGGGTTTGGTTCCGATACCAAGGGCAGCATCTGAACCTATGCAGTCAAGTCTACATAATATGTGTGTGACTCCTGAGTTTGTAAGTGTGATATCTCAAGAAGGACATGTTGGATTGATTATCTATTGGTATATATGTTGGTCATAATGAATGGATGATCCCAGTGCAGGCATGAATATTAATTAGTGGACAGGCCTAATGTCAAATTTGTTATTAAATGTCAATAACTTTGCAACCAAACATCTGATTATCTTCATACTTGGTATGGTGATGCCAGTTGAGAGTAGACCTTACATGCTCATGTAATCAATATAATCAAACTCAATAATAATCAACCCCCAAAGAAAATAAATAAATAAATAAAAAACTTGTTATCCCCCTCAAATATTTGCACTCAATTAAAATTAGAGGGATATTATTAAAATGTTTAATTAGTGTATAGGTTTAAGTAAAATGCTTCAACTTGTACCTAATCGCTATTTCCTTCTTTATAACCATCGTACTGTATCATCCAATGTTTAGAAATATTCCTGAAGCAAACAGCTGTAGGAAATGTTCCAATTTGACCCTAACTGATATTACTACATGTATTAAACTTACATGTACAGTGCACCACTCAAATTATAAAATAAATTTTAAAATGATATACAGTATATGTAAATACATGTAACAAATAAAACAACAATTGTTGCATAAGAAATATCACACTCTTTCTGAATACTACATGTGTACTTATGACATTATCAGTTCACATATCATCATATTCGACCTGTTAGCATACTCTGCTGTTATCATCCATGCTATGAAGACCTCTGTTAGCTGGAAATACTGAAAATGCCTCTCTTTTTTGGAACCTGGCCAAGAGCCAGCATCTGCTTTGCGCTAAAACGATTCGGGTGATGGACGATTTATGTAAGGTTGTATGCATCTACTCTGCCACTGAAATCAAATGTAGTGCAAGGTTTCATGAACTGGTGGGGACAGCGTGTGGTGCCGATAAAATTAATTTGAAGGAATGATAACATTAGTATATTGCTCATAAGGGTGTATTAATATATTAAGGGTTGAAGAACCTTTTGCAATCAAAGTACTACTATATGCAATGTAAGTTTGGACACCTACATGTAAGTAACAGATTGTTAGAAGTTGCATAGTAGTGTACAAATATTATATACAGTAGAGAGATATAGAGGAAACATCAATTGCCCTATCCATAATAATAAAAGCTATAATATAAAATATCAGTTATCAGTATTAGGCAAATTAACAGCACATACCTTACCTCATATAACAGGTCTATGCATATATCCCCTATTATCGCAAACTAGCATCTGGCAACTTTTTTCTAACATAGAGCTGGCCACCTTCCTTCCTCTATTGCCAGTCAACTTTGGTTGTTTGCGACGTTTTATTTTTTTGTGAGTTAAATTCCTAAAATTCTACACAAGTTGATATGATAGAGGAAGGAAGGTGGCCAGCTCTGCGTTAGAAGAACTTTCCAGATGTTAGTTTGTGGTACTAGGGGATATGCATAGGTGTTATATGAGGTACAGTATTAAGTACATGTACGTCGATCGTAAATTACCAAACCAGGTAAGTTTTGGTGAATTTGTCTTGGGGAGGATGATGTAATTATTCCATAAAACTATTACCATCCCCAGAGGTAGGTGATGAATTTTATACCCAAAATGGTGCATCTGTCCATTTAGGTACATGTTTACTAAGTACTGTATATTTCTGTAAACACTTTCAGGAACAGTTAATGGAACCTTTTT
>JAODAF010136016.1:0-10411 GCA_027574765.1 Molpadia intermedia | reverse complement strand
AAGTATCATTGCAAATGATTTGAAACAGTGTTTACGCCTAGGAAAACATGTTTTTTGCCTGTTGTTCCCCTTTAAGATTAAAGTTAGGCCTAGGCTAGTCCCTACATAAAAAACAATGTTTACAAACAGCTTTTTACGTAACCCAATTTTCATTCAACATTTCTACTGGTTTTTCTTTTACGTTTTACTTTTGAAAACAAATTTCAGAAGAAGCTATTTCTGGATATCATGAGGAGCAGTGGTTCTAGGATCTAGACCAATGTTATGTGTGTCCCAACTTGTAGTCTTTGATCTCATATGTTCCAATGACTAACTAATAAGTAATATGCATATGACAGGATATCTATAAAATACACCTGTACAACTACTGGTAAAATATGGTTTATTGCAAACCTTAAATTCTTTTGTGAATTTAAGGCCAAATAAAAAAAATAGTAGTTTCTTGTCCCTGCCCGCATCCTTTTTTTACCGCTTCATCAATTTATAATTTTTTTTGTTGGAAATTTAAACTTTTTAACACCGAAAATATCAATTTTTTAACGAAAAAAATCTTCTGGTCGCTCAAATCTCCCCCTGCTCTCCTTTCCAGAAAAGTTAGGACGAGAAACTATTTTTTTTTTACTTGGCCTAAATATGGAGTTTACATATTGCTGCATACAAATTAACTAGGGCTAGGACCTTTTCTGACACAAATGAAATTACAGAGGGCTAAATATTTTTGATGATAAACCTACACGACTCCTTTTGCAATTGGGAGTGTAAGGGGGAAGGGGGAGGGTGAACTTTTGGCACATGTTCCCCTAACCATCTTAGTCAACATCAATAGAATGACCAAAGACCAGATGGATGAACTTATGGAGCATACATTTTTTATTCCTAAGGAATGTCAGCTCGATGACATGACACAAATACCAAAGGTAACACAACCAGCCCTCCTCCATTGGTAAGGTAATATTCCACAGTCATTTAACTTTAATTGGAAAATAAGACCAATAAAAGTGGATACATTAACCTTGGATCAACCTTCACATTAGTGACCCATATCCCCACCCCCTTGTGCCACCCCAGGTTGCAAATTACCCCTTTGTTAATCAATTTACTATGAGACCAAGTTGTGACCTCACAATTCCTCTCCTCCCATCCTCCGTCCTTCTAATGCCCACACCAAAGATGGATAATTTCACTAGGTGAGCGGAATGCCATTAGCAGAAACAAAAAACATTCCTGTTTCTCCATCCCATCCTCTGGCCACCGATATCAGCAAATATTTAGATATTTAACTAGATTGTCTCAACGGGATCTTTGATTTATCCTTTTACTTGCTTAAGACATTCCTACAAAGCTTCACTTTATATATTTTGATTTTAGTTGATATCCATCTCTTTCTAAAATCACTTTCTCTTTTCTTTGTATTAATATATTTTCAACCCAAATAGGTTCCACATATGTACATGGCTAACATATATACCACAGCTTCACTATCTTAACTAACTGGAGACATATTTGTACTAACCCCAGGGGCCCCAGAAGGGTATGTAAAGAATGCCAAGTATGGAAGGCCAAATTATGCTACACAGGAACTGCTGGGATTCATAGGTCAGTATTTAGGGCATGGCTACAACCGAGTCCTCCACATATTGTCACCGAACATCTTCCGAGGACCAACTCCTCTTCTCCTTCAGCCAACTGGACTTTACCCAGATTTCCAGCATCTGTTTCTGAACATTTTGTTCAACCTATAATTATAGGACCAGTGAGTGTATTTGGTTTTCTGTCAAGTGTTTGGGGAAAAGCAATCACAGACTTTGTATTTCTTTCTGTCTGTCCTATGGGCTAAGCTGTGTGTACTATCTATTAAGTACCTGTGTAACAGAGATTAACACTGTTGAAGATAAGCCCTGTTTTTTTGGAGTGAAGTGAACCTATTTGCTAGTTAGGAGCAGGACTAGGTACAGCCCTGTGAAGTGCACTGTACCATATCATGTGTGTAAACCCTACACAGCCCAGTCTGGATGAGTGAGTAAGGACAAAGCTATTCCAGTTGGTGGTAAGTCTATGGAATGTGAACTTTCCTAGCTTTAGGTCATTCTACTAGCAATTTTAAGCTATTTTACCACAGGGCTGTGGCTTTAGCACAGAGCCAATTGGTTGTTTGAAGTATTGCTTGTAGTTGTACTAGTAGTAGTAGTGTACCAATTCACACACTCACAGGAGGGGCATTTAACTTGTGGCAAGTAAGTAATTGGTAGGGTGTGTTCCTTGTCATATGCAGTAGAACCAATAGGTGAAAGTCTGTACAGGCATGGCAGTTAGACTAGAATGGTTGTGAGGTAAAATGGCAAAGTTCTTAAATACCATAGGAACAGGAAATAGAGGGGAAGTTTATTCCAAGGAAGAGAGAAAGAACAGGATATGGAAAGAATCATTTGTGAGAGAACAGAAAGTGTAAGTATGGGTGAACGGAAGTAAGTTTTGTTGTCAATGAAATATTTCTTGACAGGAACAATTTTGTAGTAATTTTTTTTCCCAAAAGAAGGGCGGCAAGATGGTTATTAATATTATATGCTTTTGCCAAAGTTCACATCATCTTTTAATATTGCTGTGAATGTGAGAGTTTGTATTTGCAACTCGATTGGCAAATTGTGATATTAAAACTTTATTTTAACCCTTTGACATTGACGGTGTTACATCATTTGGCCCTAATTTTACAAAATTCATTCAGTGATGTTGCATATTTCTCTAGAAATAACTGTTCAATAAATATAGTTTTCAAATGTATAGCACGTAAATATACCCATGAAGTGTAGTGCTTATCTGTTTTTTGGCTGGCCATACATACATGTATGTTATATATTTAAACCCAGGTTGACATACTCTTTAGATTTATGAGGGTTTTTCGTTTAACACAACATTGAAGAGTTCTTTACTGCTAGAACCAAACACTTTGAATTCCATTCCATTGAAACAACCAACCTGCATATTTGTTTGCATCGAGTCTTTACCAGAGGTGCGTTGTACAATACTAACATGCTGGCCTACGACTGGATGAAACCATATTTTGGTGAAATTTGAAGTGGGACAATTAAGAAGATAGCCAAGAAAAGTTTTCAAACTGCATTTAATCAATTTTGATACTGGTTCATGTGGAACATAGTCAGTGGTGTTTCATGTTTCGTTTTACACCTCCATTCTTTCAAGTTTTCGGACAGGCTGACCATTGGCAGGATATCTGTGGTGGGTCACAGTCAATGAGGCGTAAACCAAAGGTAAGACTATCTTCATGGCATGGTGAAGGTAAGATTTCTAATTGTAACTAACTCTATAATCATACTCATGGTCAAAATCAAGCATGTGAAGAAATATTAAGTCCTTTTAATGTTCTAGTACAGTAAGTTCTGAAATGGCTGATGTATGGTTTGAAAAATTTTGAAGTGCATTTTTAAAATTCTAATATTCACCCAAATTCTAAAATTATACTCACAGTAAAAAAAAACATTTTTCTAGGAGATTTATTGTTTAAATATTAAACCCTCCCAGAAAAAATTGAATTCTATATATTTCCAATATTTGTATACTATTTAACTCTACAATAGTATTTAACTTAAGAAAGAATTTCTGCTTATGCTTGAAATTGTTCTAAACTGTTGTATGCTTTAATGTTTTGGCACTGCTTGGGCTAACAAATCTGGCAATGTAAATTGAGAAAATCCAAAAATAAGCTTGTACAATATTGAAATAAGTCCATAGGTCATAATATATTATGATAGTACTATATAATACTCACTACCGTACGTATAGCATACAGATACAGTTTACTATATTGGGATTGCTGTATGACATTCTTAAACACAGGCTTATCCCAAGTTCACATGCTATGTTTAACATGTCTGTGCATTTCACACAGTATTTAATTAAACTAGACATATATGGTGTCACCTATAATTTTATTAATAGTTAATAAGGATTTTCAGAATTCATATAATTTATGGAAGGCCACACCTTCAATTAGGAAGTGTTTTGCTTAAAGTAACAGTAACATTTTGGAGAATTTATACATTCTAATGTCCTATTGTCCCATTATTTGTCTCAAACTTGATATTCCAAAAAATCTTTAAACTTGAGTTTATTCAGCTACAATTGGGATTTGTCTACAGATATTTGGAACAAAAAATAACTATTTCTGATATTTTATGAACAATGATTAGTTTCTTCAATCTTAACCTTTCCCCTAATGTAGATAAAGTGCATGCACACTTTTGTTCAATATCTAGAATTCAGGAAAACTCAATTTACGAATGAGAAGTGAGCTCTCGTATTGATTAAATTTCTCTACTGGAGAAGCAGTCTGTAGTGGTGTTTATGACTAATGCCGTTGGCTAGTGGTAATCACTAAACCTATAGTCACTCGGAGGTCTTCGTTAACGAGTGTGCAGGAAAATAAGCTGCTTGTACACAGGCAGCTTAATCTGATTGAGAGCTGCTCCCGGCCTTAATTCAAATAGGAAACGCTTGGGCCAATAGACACACAAAGCACAAATTGTCGCTAATTAATTCTCCCCTGCCCAACGAGTTTTGATTACAACGGGCAGGGGATGTCGGTGTTTTTTCTGTGACAGAAGATATAGAGCATATTCTGCGTGCAAGACCATCAATTATGCAGGCTCTTGACGTAGTGGTGTACTCCTAGCTAAAGCTCAGCTACAGTCTATACGGAGGAGATCTAAGTGGCTTGTGTTGACACACGTATATACATATCAAAGCGGATATTCTTGAAGTTCACGTGTATACTTATGCCTAGGGGATGGTAGTGCTAATCTGGTATACATGATATTGTATGTATAGTGGATACATTTTCAAGTTTCTAAATGTATAATTATCGGGATATTTTTGGTAAGTTTTCTCATTCTGTGAATTTTGCTTAATTTCTTTGAGAAACAGGTGGAGGTTTTTAGCCCATTGCCATACCATATGATCAAAGGTCTAAAACTTGTGCAGTACATTGACTATGTATACTATGGCAGAAGTTTGCTGTTTGTGTGTGCTCCGATGCTTTAGTTCACAAGATGTGTTCTGACGGTTTTACAAGAAGATCGCAGGCTCTCTACATAGAATCCTCAGGAACAACTGACACAAGTAACGGGGCCTGATGATTGGATGAAATTGGAAGGGATCTTCGAGTCGTCGAGGAACTTATCGTCGAGTGTGAGGACCTTCTAACAGAACGTACTTCTTTATGGTTCCATAGTAGTTACTTACCAATCTTATGGAATGTAAAGAAGTATGTGTTGTAGTTGGGACAAATTCATCAACCGAAAAGAAAACAAGATTCCAGAAATGCAAAGAGCAGCCATTCGAGTAGACTGAACATGATGCTGTTTAATCCACCATCGTAACCCAGATCCAGAATTCATGGTAAGTTATTACAAGGAACGCTCTGTATGTACAGGCTTAATAGAGTTAGCAGGGGAAATTTAGTCCCTGTTTACCGGGAATGTAGCCAGATTTCGTAATCTGTGGGGGAAGGGAGGGGGCATATATTGGGTGGGATAAACCGCTCTATGTACTATTTTACATACATAGTTAGAGTTTGTATGGTACGGAGAACAAGCCCCTATGTCCCCCTCATTTACCCCTCCTTTATTTTAGCAATCAACAACAAATGATACTAGGTATGATGTTCTTCAACTAAAGAAAAATATATACAATGCTTTAAAATTAAAAACAATATTTTGATGCTTTTAACATCTGAGTATCAAAAGATATACAGTTTATGCAGGGAATATGTAATATATCACCCAATTTGGAGACTAAAATTAAGAAAAAAGAAAAAAAATTCACTGACTGACTGGTATTACAATATATAATCTAGGGAGTATCAGTTGGAATTTATTCCAATATGAATTTTATTTTATCGATATATATATATATGGGAATTTTGGTCATAATACATTTTGGTATACAAATAAAAATATGAATTTTAAAATTTCAATAAAATTTGCAATATTGAATTAAATTTACAAACATGTCATCTGGAATTGATTTTTGCCTAAGAATGATATGGTTCATTTGCAATACACAAGCGCTATGACTAGATATGTGAGGATAAATTGAAATCTGATAAGTAAATCATAATAAAGGGAACACAAAAAGGCCTAAATGGCTATTAATTTACCTTCCAGTGAAGGGTTTATTACTTGACAGCCCATGTTTTCCCTTACACCATAAATAATTCACTCTTAACATATGCTGCTTACAATTGCAGTCCCTAAAGCTAAGTGAAATTGGTCGAACATGCTTGTCCATCGTTCACTACCAGAGTACCAGGCGTAGTAAAAGATTGATTTGGTGGTGGAAATTAGGTTAAGAAGTTAGCCTAGATGGATGATGTAGATTAGTTTGCAATTATTGGTGAAAGAACTTTGATGGAAGAAACTTAAGTAATGCTTTTAAAATTAACCAGAATTCCCAATGTGTGGTGCCTTACTGTTAATGTTTAATTATGCATGGTATATTTACCACATGTTTAAATATGCAGAGTATGATATTTACCACACAAAGATATCTATATATTTGAACACACACCATCATGTTACATACATGTACCTACTATCAGGCAATGAATTTATACCACGTATGAACAAAATTTGACTTTCGGTTACTTGGCATTTTAAACTTTTAATCATGATATCAGAACCAAAAACAATAGGGTCATCTACTCCCTATGGGGCATCTATACACTAAGTATGACAATCTGACACTTCTCTTGTTATTGTTTATATACAAACTCTGTTTGATCCATATCGTGTGAAGCCCTAATTATCATATATATGTATGATATCAAATTTAACATATCAACCACTATTACCCACTATCAATGAACCACTTGATACACACCCATCATTCCCTTGTTGAACTATCATATACAAACTCTGTTTTATCGTTATCTTAAGCCCTGCTCCATCATATATATGCATGATATCAAAACTACCACAAATCATCAAGTACCTACTATCACCCAATAACTTCATACCAAATTTGAATAAATTCTTATTTTCAATCAAGAGTTATTGGCATTTTAAGATATTGACCTTATACACACAGACACACATACCAGTATGGTTATATGTTCCGAGGACACAGGTTTCAGAATAATTATTTTCTAAGTCCTTCACACATGTGTGAGAAGGTCCTGACTCCTGAGGCTGTTGCCACGAAAGTCCTCACTAGGCGGCGTATTAACATACATGTTCCAACTTCCAAGTCCTCAGTATAAATTATGAAACATCAAACTTGACAACACACCTACATGCACTACCTAATACCTATGCAACTTTTAGCGTATTTTAGCGTACCCCCCTAAAGCTCTCTGGAGGGTAGAGGGCAATATTTTGAATTGATCTAACACTATTTCTTCAGAGGACCCGATTTTAGGTCCGCGGAAGAAAAAATGTCCTCGGAGTCGGCTCGGACGACTAGTGTTTTCAAGTCAAGTCCTCGGCACACGCACATATACACATGTTAATTTTAAAAATGTAAAATGCAGTATTACTATTAAAGCAAGGTTTATTTAATTATTTTGGCTGGGAAAACTTTTAAAATACGTTCATGCTACCATGGCAAAAGTTGTTTGAAACAACCATGACAATGTTTTCCTGGGGTATTATTTTCGTTTGTGATACCATTGGCAACCGGCCCATTGGTTAGAAGGCCAGTGGGAGTCATGAATGATGACTCCATTCAGAGGTGTAACTCCAACTCCAACAACCATAAGTACTTGATTGACTTTCAGTCGCCCAAGCCTAACTCTGGTTGTCAAGTACGACATTGATTCAAGATGGACATGCTAGGGTGTTATATGAGGTAAGATGTTTACGTGCTGTAAATACCTTGAACACAAAATTATTTATTTTAAAATTTGACACCCACCATCATTGGTGATGCCATTGGTTAGAAGGCCAATGGGAGTCGTGGCTCCATTCAGACTCCTACCACCATGAGTACTTGACTTTTGAGTCGCCCCAAGCCTACATCTGGTTGTCAAGTATGACATTGATTCAAGATAGATCATAAAGACCTTGAACACGAAATTATTTGTATTTTAACACCAAATATCGTTTGTGATGCCATTGGTTAGAAGGCCAATGGGAGTCGTGACTCCATTCAGACTCCTACAAGAGAGTACTTGACTTTGAGTCTTCCAAGCCTACATCTGGCCGTCAAGTACGACATTGATTAAAGATGGATCATACTTGAAACACCTCGAACACAAACTTATTTGTATTTTAAAATTTAACACCAAGTCCTGCCAACTCATTAATATAATAAGCATGCTGTTTCCATGAACATGCATTTACCGATTATAGACTAACACAACCATATCAAGTATGAAATAATGCTGGCATGTTTGTGAGGAGTTAGATTAAGCCCTGCCCACTCATTAATATTCATGAGACTATGAAAACAGAATAATATTGTTGAAGTATCTCTCATCTCTTTTTGGTATTTTGAGAACATTCCTTTCTTTCCCTAAATTTTCACTCAATTTCTGGTATAAACCATTCCATCCCGTGCCAGACAAGTGAATTACTGCTTTAAATATTTACTGGAATTATGCTAATTTATGTAGAAATTTTCAAATAAAGATCCTGCAATGAGCCTTGAGTGGTCGGTCATCTTACCTGCAGATACAATGAAGTACTCTAAAATGTATATGAAACATGATGTGTGGAATTTAAATTAATGCTATAGTACACAACATTCTCTCAATGTTAATCCAATGACATGGGGCCTAGGTTTGGAAGGGGGAGGGAGGGTAGATTCATCCAAATACATGGACCCAATGTACGAGAAAAAGCATTTTGAAGTGAAATGTTGATAGACAGATGGCCTTGTGATGACATGACCTCAACCAGATCATAATTGGCAAATTATGGGAACTAGTATGATTACAAAACTGGAGTATGATCATATAAGACCCATGAGAATGGAATGTCTATATGAGTATAAAACAAAAGACCCATGAATACTGAGTACAAGACTCATGATTATGGAGTGAGTACAAGCCCCATGTGTACATGAGTATGAAACAAAAGACCCATGAATACAAGACCTACGATTATGGAGTAAAAAACCCAAGAGTATGGAATGTGAGTATATGAAGTATGAGTACAAGTCCCATGAGTATGAAACAAAAGACCCAGGAATACAAGACCTATGATTATGGAGTAAAAGACCCAAGAGTATGGAATGTGAGTGTATGTAGTTTAGTGGCGGAGATTTGTTGTCACATTGTCAGAGGTTGGAAAAGGGGTGGGACGGGAGCCTCCGAGAGGGGATGTTATGGGGATTGAAATTTTATAAGCACTTTTTGTCATACAGTATAGTATTTTACTTCAAATCTTAGATTCCAACATTTCCTGACTGCCTCACATATTGGTTATAAATTTAATACATTCAACATATTACAGACTGCCTCACATATTGGTTATAAATTTAATACATTCAACATATTACAAACTGGTAGGCCTACATAAATCTTTAGAGATGGGGGAGGGGTGATAACCACCTCCCTGATTGTCCACCTCAACTTTTGTAGTGAAAAATCCATGAAAAATCCATGATCGATGATGTCCATGATGATGATGGGCTGTGTGTGTCACATTTGATGTTCATTTAAAGGATGTGCAGTAAAGACTATGCAGTAGGCATTGTTGTTGCTGTCGTATATGTGTCGGATACAATGTTTGTTCATGAACACTGTCTAATGGATGGCTAATATATCAACATTTGACTCCTCATGTGTCACAAGATGAAGGCAAGGATGTCGATATTCTTTTTAAAGTATGGGGAGGGGGCATTGAAAGGGGGACATTGCAAGGGACATGGGATAAGGGCACATATCCAGGGAGGCCCCTCGGTGCCCCCCTATTCTTGCCAACGGCCAAAAAAATTTAAAACAATGTAATAAAACGATTTCTCTGTGTACTACTTTTGGCTGTCAGGAAACTTTCCTAGTTGGCATCAAGGTATACCATAATAATATAAGATCATTTTATCATTTGTCGACAAAAGCTGTCAATTGCTCAAGTTAGTGAATTTGAGACTGACTCTGACTTGGAGAGTTTGCATCATAGGCCTATAAGCTGTATGACCTGTGATGTTACGGTGACACCCTAGTTATGGGTATAGGGAAAGAACTTATCCAAATGCTTCAATATCCTCCCCGATGGTCAGAGAGTCCTAATACTTTCAAATAGGGGCAAGACCCTATTATAGTATAGGAAGGGATGTCAGTGCCTTGAACTGTTATGACCTGAATAATCTCATGAAATTTCTGTCTCAAGGTGGACCTAGTTCAGATAAATGACAAAGTTTCCCCCAAATCCAAAATCGACTAGTGAAACTGTTCCAC
>JAODAF010135905.1:0-10414 GCA_027574765.1 Molpadia intermedia | reverse complement strand
TACCAAGTATGGCATCAATCCAACTTGTCATTCTTCAGATACCGTGTTTACAAGCATGGGTGTCACACACATACACATACACACGCAGACTTGAATGCATAGGTTCCGATGCTGCCTTCGGCATCGGAACCAAAAAGAGTTTATTGTCAAGGTTATGGTCTAGGGTTTTAAATACAAATGAAATTTCAAAAGTCTTCTGACTACAGGTACTGTATGTAAAACCTTCCTGTGTGTATGTGACATTGGGCTTGTTAACTAAAGAACAAGATATTGGATACTTACTATACTTGACCTTAGTGCTTTTGATACACATCTCATGAATACTAACTGTCGACTGTGCGGGGCTGAACATAAAATTCTTAAAATGTCAATATTAAAAAGAACGTAGTGTGAGGCTAAGAGCCAGAAACTGCCCGCAGCAATATAGGAATGGGAAGTGTTTTTTATGATCACTTTGACATATTCTGGCATATTACATAGTAGGCCTACTGTACATATTTGAAAAATAATTTTGCTGCAAATTTTCAATAATATTATCATGACATGTATATTATGGTTAATTATAAACAACTTAATCAACTTATGGACTTTAGCAAGTACAATAACCAACATTCATTGATTTCATGTAATCTTATTGGCTGAAACTTAATCCAGATTGTCTGTTCTGTCTGCTTCTTGTTGTACATTCATATGAAAAATAGATGGCACCTGGACACAATAATCTTTGGGAGTGGGAGGTGTCAAAATTTGTTGAATATTGGGTAAAACTTCATATGGTGTGCTCAGAAATTTAATGTCAAAGGACCTTTGGGGGTTATTGAGGTCAGTCTATCTTCTAGTGCAAAACTGGATCAGGATACCCGAGTGTCCTCACCGGTCGGGTACCCGGATACCCAACAGGTTTTTTTTTCTTGGGGGGGGGCTACGTTCACCCACTTCCCGGGTACATAAACAGTCGTGCTTCAAAACCGCCATTCAAGATAAAGGACTATGCATGGTGGTCCAGCACCCCATCTTTTTTGCAAACAATGTTTGATATTGTAGCATATGGAGTGGAGGCATGCAAGCCAACCATTCAGGATGTATGGGACCCTGAAGTCAAGTCACAGATTGAGTCTGTAAGTTAACTAGTTTGAAAGTATTTTGTGCTTGTGGTACTGCATGTTGTTGTTGTGACAAGGTCCAACAAAAACACCTCAAATTCCCCTTGATCTGAAAACATTTGGGACAATTTGATTTTACTGCATGGATGGGTTTAGTGTACATCCTCAACAAGACATTCATATCAAGTGGGGGAAAACTCACAGCTGTGGTTGGTAATAATAGTTTTGTTCTTTTTATTCTCTTCAGGTATATTCAGTTGGGACTGAAGACAATGGTGATACTCAGGAGGCAGGAAGGCTTCAACAGCAGTGACAGGATTAATTGCTACAGAGTCTACATTATAAAAATTCCAGATGATATTTAATGAAAAACTATTAAACTCACAAACTTGGTCACTTCTAATGTTTATGATTAGCCTTTTATATTTATATGCAATGCTGAATGTATAAAACAACTGCAACCTTAATAAATGTTTATTTTGCCTGACAATGCCTGTTAAGACCAGACAGTGAGTGATCATGTAGTTGAAATTCTCTTATCTCTGCATAAATTATTTTTGTCTGACCAAAGTGGATCATCGCAATCACTTTCCTGCCATCGAAGATCGACATTCAGCACAAAAAATCAATCAACTACCCAGACGGACCTTGCTGCAGCTAGAGGTTATTCTGTGTTATTTGGTCAATCCTGCTCATCCACTATGTGGTAAATTATTCGGTCCTCTGCTGGTTTCCAGAGTCCTGAGGTACGGGGGTGATTAATACCTTAGTTTATGTTTCAAACTGCTGGAATATGATATGTGGCCCTTTTAACAACGTTATACGTCAGGCTTTCCGAAATATACTGACTAGGTTATGTCTTCTTTCTTGGTTGAGATCCGGTGAGAAAAGAACAGAAAATAAGGAAGAGAGTTCTCTGTAGGTTTTCTTTCTGAATATATTGAATTATTCCTTTTGATTGTCTTAATTAAATAAAGAAGCGCTGATTTGTGATTAATAAAAATAATTTCTATATCTATCGACTTAAGCTGGTGACTCCATGACGTTATCTTATCGAGTGCCGGACCATGCAGTCTTGTGAAATCCAAGACACGCCTCCCTCCTACGCAAGTGCGCTTGCTATGATGAAGACATATGTAAAATGACGTAGCAAGCTGGTCATATGTGATTGGCCTAAGGGGAACCTGAAAGACCTACCTTTATCTCATTGTCTCTACACTAAATATCATCAATGAATATGAAAATCACTTGTCACGTACGCTTCAATAGCCGGCTAAGTTCAAAGGGTTAGACCGGAGATCGAACCCTCGATCAAAAATAAAGACTAATATTCAGAATGACTTAACAAACAAGTTTGATGGACAGGTTAAATGACCATTGATAACAGTATGGGTGTTAAATGAGCATTACATGACAATTAAATCCATTTGCTGATGATGCTATTCCACCAACGACCATTTGAAATCTAATGGATTCTGTTCAACGGGAACTAATAGGATCCTGTTGCAATAAGAACTAATGGGATCCTACTGAATCGGACCTAATTGGATCCCAATCAACAGGACTTATTGGGACCGCTAATATTGTCCATATATTTTATATTCATCATGATCTTTCTGAATTGCTATATATGCGATCTTTGCATGTCGATTCGACGATTAGACTAAATGTGGGGACATGCATTGCCTGATTACAAAGCATTAGTGTGTGAAAAGTGAAAACTACTGTAAGTCAATGTAAGGTTTCAAAATTTGGGAAGCACCCCCTGTCAGTTGCCCTAGTCTTGTCAAGCCCTGTTAATGTTTATATGACCAGTCTACAAGTACCTGTTAAGACCAGTCAACAATACCTGTTAAGACCAGTCACCAATTACGTGTTCCATAATTCCTCCTGTTTTTGTTTTTTTGCGACTTATATAATACATTTACCCTATGTTAAGGAAGTTTTTAGTCTTTGTCTAGCCCTAACCTATCCAGTAAAATTTGTCCTACAACGGTTTTATAAATGTCATCATAAATAGTTTTTTTTTAATGGTTTTCGACGTCGGACAGGTTTTACGTTGCAATATGTCATATTTACAAGTTTCTTTTTACAAGTTGATAATCCACCCTACCCACAACCTGAAAGTTTAATTACATCAACATGAAACTACTTCTAACATAGCCATACCAAGTGTAGGGGTGCACCGGAACTGGATTTTCAGTCAACATAGTCAACATTCAGTGCTGCCGGTCATTTGGTGATCACCAGTGAGTGCACATGGGCCACCTCCACCCTCTCATGAAGTTGCTCCAATAATATTGGGTTTTCAAAATAAATGACTTGAAGCAAGTCCACCAGTTCCGGCCAGTTACTTTTAAGAAGTTCCGGCTGGAACCGGATAAAATTGGAGTTCCTTTAGTTCTGGTGCACCCCTACCAAGTAGGAATAACTTGTGATAACCAAATATGCCAAGTATTGTGATCATGCAACATGTTGCATATATGTTATATCCACACACGAGCCAACTTTACTGCAAAGATGTTACCTGCAGCATCATGGCTGGAAAGGCATGACAGAAGATTCATAATACTGTAGCAATATTAAGTTGATAGCAGCTTCTGTCCTGCAGTGGTGTTTGGTTTCCAGCTGTTCTTATTTGATGATGAGCATATGACTCCTTAAAAGACTGTAGATGGTTGTTGATTACAGGCTGTAGAGGGAAAACAGGTCCACTTCACTGCAACAGTCAAGTATTCCTTCATCCTCCATTTGCTTAAAGAAGTCATAGTATGTACTCAGACAGCACTGTTAAAAATGAAAGAAAACACTTGAATTTTTGGGCAATCTAAAAGGGAGTTAACTCTAACTCTAAAATGACTCACGGCATAATACCGTTACTTAGGAATTCATTTTAAAACCATAGGAATGCTGAGGAACTTAAACATGAAAAGCATGAACTTTCTATTCATAGTGTGTTCTAATCAGAATTAAAGCTGCATGAAGCTATCACATGTCAGAAACAACCTATGAAAGCATTGTTAAAATTAAATGTTTTGTTCTTGGATTAACTTGGTATAAAAAGAAACACATGAAAAGGAGTAATACAAACTAAAAAGGTGTTAAGGATGGAGATGTTGCAGAAGGATTTATAAATACTAATTAATGGTAGATTTTACTGACTGAAGAACACATCCCTTGCAGAACTAGTGCATGTATCTGTTCATTGATTTCATTACATTTCTCTGTATTTATCCTAGTATTCCTCATCTACCTGTAGCATTTCCCAGGAAATTACGAACCCTGTGACAATGAACAAACATGTCATTGTTGATGTACCAATGGTTTTAAACTCACGCTGAATATCAATCTTCTTACTTGTTGGTTATTTATTAATTGGCCAATGATAGATGATCACTACCTGTGTTTTGTTGCTCTAACATGAACACTCCCTCATCATGATCTGATGATCACATCTATTTCTTTGGCATTAAAAGTAATACCCATGATAGGGCTGAAAATATTAAACCTGTATCACTGGTTATTTTATTTAACTCACCCTAAAGACATCACGCCATAATCTTTCAATTCGTTGGTTGTGGACTGATTTGCCAACAATAAATGCCCCTCTACCTGTGCCTCGTTGCTCTAGCATGAAGTCGCACACCCTGGTATTTTCTCCACCTTTATCTGATCTCACTCGCTGTGGTAGACCATGGGTATCAACAGCTTTCAAAAAAGCCTTCAAAACTGTTTCAGCCTTGTTATCAGTGGAACAGGCCAGGAACACTGGAAGACGACTATATCCATCGATGCCACCATGAATGACAAACCTCCATCTACATAATTTAGAAAAAAGTGTAAGTACATAATACCTATACAGTGCATCTTATTTGTTGTTTTACCACTAACAATATTACAAAGGGGCACACTAATATTATATACACTAGTTAAGTATTATACAATGAAGCAAATGCCTCTATTGCTTTTCTATAGTCTGAAAGCAACATTGATAGTTAGACAAAGTATACTTCACATACATATTTCTATGATGTAAATGACAAATTTCAACTTACACAGAGTGGCAATACTTGTGGGAAGTTCATATATCATTTTATCCTACACAACTATGTATACAAATAATAAGGGTTGTATTTGCAGTTGTTGGGTACAGGTACAGAGAAATCAAACCCTAACAAGAGCCCAATTAGGGCTCTATGGTTCCTTAATGCTTCTAACAGGAATATCACAATTTAAGTGATGTGTTTTGTGTCATCACTCAAAATTAACAATTTGTGCTCAATACGTTTGGTCCCATGTGAACCCAAAATCATCCAACAAATAATTCACAATGTTACTATTTTAAAATTAATTACTTAACACACATTTCATGTACCAACTATAAACCAACACACATCAGTTGCAAAGTTACAGCAATTGTCAGATTTTGACCTTCATCTACCCATGCATTATCAGCCATCAAGTATATACCAAGTTTGAATACAATCTGACTTATGGTTCCAGAGTTAAAGCAATTTTAAGATTTTGACCTTTGACACAATGACCTAATTAATTAACAAATATCACTACATGTACCCACTATCATCAAACAAGTATACCAAGTATGAATACAATCCGACTTACCGTTCCAAAGTTAGAGCAACTTGCAAACTTTGACCATTGACCCCCGGCCATGACCTAAAAACATATCACTCACTACATGTACCCATATCAGCAAACAAGTACATACCTGCAAGTTTGAATACAATCCACTTACCATTTCAAAGTTACATCAATTTTAAAGTTTTGACCTTTGACCCTCTGACCTAATGAATTAATACACTTCACTGCATGTACCCACTATCAACCAACAAGTATATCAAGTTTGAATACAATCTGACTTACCATTGCAAAGTTACAGCAATTTCAAGATTTTGACCTTTGACCCCAAGACCTAATTAATTAACACACGTCACTACATGTACCCGCTATCAACCAACAAGTATACAAAGTATCAATACAATCTGACTTACTGATTTTGACATTTGACCTTGTAACCTAATTAATATGCATGATATTAGCACCAAAAACAGTAGGGCACATCTACTTACCATGATGCTTCTATATACCAAGTATGGCAAATATCCATCACTGCATTGTTGAGCATACCGAAGCAAGTGTCACAGACACACATACACACATACGCCAATTGCAACCTGAATAGGTTCCTTTTGCTAAAGCAAGGAACCAAAAATAAAGACTGTGTGAGACTGAAAAGTCAATGGAAGGTTTTCCAGAAATTTTGGGAATATGTCCCCCTTTTCCCAGGATCACCACCCATGCATGCTATTGCAGATTATCATAACCATGAAGCCAAGCAGTGTCATGCATATTGAGACTTACAAAAATATTGGATTAAAGAAATGATGATAAATTGAACACAGCATACCTAATAAGTTTGTGGTTGCCATCGATGTGCCAGAGTGCATTCGGCCCTGCCACTTTGTACACACGTCTATGGAGTGCTGACTTTTTCCTTCTCTCAACACCTGTGTAATAACATAATAATATATAGTTAGTTAGTTTCATGATTGAGCCAAAATGTAGCACCTGAATTAGAACAAATTTTCATTTTGCATGACAGTGTTGTGTGTTTATAAGAATGATATAGGACACTAGGATTGGTAATTGTACTGTAGTAGCCAAAGGCTTTCAAAGGATTTACAATCATAAGCAACATCATGATTAGTAATGTTAGGCTCAACACTGAATGAAAGAACCTTTGTTTTGCAAAAACATCTGACAATGAGAGTGATTGAATGGAATGTAATTAAAACCAAGGCTATATTTAACTAAACTATATCAACACTCATATCACTAACGGTGACTAACCCTAACGTTAGTCTTAATCTGTTCAGTAGTGCACATTAAACTTGTTAATAGTCAAAATTGTGCAATCATGTATGTGCCAGAGCTAGCAATGTTAAGTGATTCAACATGTCATCTATGTGTAATGAAATACATTGTGGTGGAAACATTACATATATATGCTAAATCACATACTTCATATCTAAATTCCTTTGTCACTGAACATGTTGTTTACAAATTTCAGCTACTGTAGCTATAGCTGTTGAGTATAAAGGCATTATGATATAAAAAATGAGAAGTTGCAATTAAGCATAATTTTTTTCCCTCAAGTGCATATCGATTAGACAGATATACACTTTAGGAATAACAAATTTTACCAATTTTTTCCACTCTTTAAGGCTTCTGATGACTAATGCCTCAATCTTCTCAGCCTCTGTGATGACATCATCATCAGTCTTGAATCAAATTTAAGACCGGGCAACCTAGAATTTGTCCCATAAATGTATTAGCCAACAATAGTTAGCTTCTTTTTCATCATGAAATCTAAAGTTCCCAAATTTGGGCACCACAAACCTTCTGGATCTACTCTTTTGATTGCATCTCTTACTCTATCTCTTTGCACACGAACACCTTTACTTCGGAGAGCCCCACAAACCATCTTCTCACCATACATGGGATCCTGTTGCAAAACGGCTATAACACTGTCATCTAGCTCTGCATCTGTATAAAACATTAGATATGTTGACAGTATTCATCATTAGGTACCCTTCAACCAGGCTTGTAAGAACTAGAAGTATGACAATTGACAATGTGTTTACACTGGGCAACACTTTATGCTTGAATCTGTACCATGACCCAGAGGCAAGGGCTTTAGTCAAGGTAGGTTTTCACACCTCACTGTGACTATGCCCATAATCATGGTAAACATTCGTGTGAACATTTTGTTCCCACCCCCCAATATCCATCCACCCAAAATGTAAAGTTAATCAACACTAAATGGTCAAACAGGTTTGCCTTTAAAAATAAAACTGCATATTGATTGCAAAAGTAGAGTATAGTCACAATTATTTTTGGTCTGTTAACCTGTTTGTTTGTTTGTTGGGAATAAATATTCAAGTTCTTATTTATTTTTTCCTTGGAACTGGAAAAGAATATGTGCAATTGGTAAAAGGATAGTATTTGAAATTCTTCCTCATAACCAATCTAATATTAAGGTATGCCCAACATAGTGCATACAGTATGCAACCACCACCCCCTATAATTTGAGCACCCACCCATTAAACAAATAGCATTGAGTGTCAACTTTAAGGGAGCATACCACCATTAGACTAATATTCATCTGCCCAAAATGTTGCCATCAGGAAAAGTGCCTAAAATATATATTTTAGATGATTCTTAGTACCAGTTAGCAGAGATTGTGATCCCTTTTTATAGTTTGATGTTGAAGAGTATGAATCAAAGTACACATGGTGTGAAAATTGTGTGGATTTGTGGTATTTGTGGAATTTGTCACCGAAATAGTGAAATTACTCCTTCAGAGCAGTTCTTTGGGGTAGGGTGTACCTTCCTAAACTTCCACCTCTCCTAGCAAAAAAATGGATTGGTCATGCTATGCTAATTTGTAGGATCCAT
This sequence comes from Molpadia intermedia, assembly GCA_027574765.1. Lineage (NCBI taxonomy): Eukaryota > Metazoa > Echinodermata > Holothuroidea > Molpadida > Molpadiidae > Molpadia > Molpadia intermedia. Next base: position 1,832 of record JAODAF010135905.1, on the reverse strand, counting down.
GAATATATAACTTGTCCGCTTTCAAATGAGGCGTACCACGAACAAACTGTGAATTTGTTTGGTTGTATGATAGGTGTATTACTGGGAGGGATGGAGAGAAGACTGAAGGGTTGTTGGGAGAGGGCCCTGGAGGGGGTATTAATCTTTTGTTGACAGGTTTCTAGTACACTTCCTTTCATTTACTGTATTTATCTACACTACTTATTATATATTGATTGTTCAATTCTGTGCGATGTTTGGCAACTGGCCATCCATGCCTGATCAGAAATATTTAATGCCGTGAACTTAAATCCAAGTAATAACTGTGAACTTCCCTCTACTGAAAAGCACCCCTTATTGCTACTTTGCAAATCGAGTCTCTGCCTGCCTGACCTCCCCGTTTCCATGCTCTTGTCCGTACTAAACAACAAAAATAAACAGAAACGCGAATTTGGGCCAGTGGACGCAACACACGTAGGCCTACTGCACTAAGTTTGACTCAGCGAAGTTAATATTAGGCTAGCATGAAGACCCTAATTACCGTGCCGCTATGGCATTAATTTCAGTGTAATTTACAAATCAAGTTATATATAATGCCCAAAAAGTCTTTGATTGCTTTAAAAAATATTTAACTTTACTCACCAGATGAAATTTATGAAAACAATTTATTCTTTGCATGGAATGAGCAAATTAATCAGTGCAACTTTGACAGACATCTGCATAACGGATGACGTAATTCAAAGAATACAGCAATCAAACTATAAAATGTAAACAGTAAAAGGCTAAGCATATGTGGATCCGATTTTTCAAATGTCTCATTTGTGACAAGTTTTGGAGGATTTTTTATCTGTGGTTGTTTAATTTTGGAGTAAAATAGTTGCCGATCAGCGGCAGTTGACATTCTTCAGCAGTCGTTCGTTGCTAGGCACATATAGGCTAGTACATACAACGAAACGCACGGTAATAGGCGAACGTAGTATACTCATGATGCACTGTACGTATTATAACCGATCATGGGCCAGAATATATTCCACATATGGGCCCCAGATAAGTGGTTGGTTGCCGACCCCTGATCTAGGCTAGAATCATATGATCCAGTAACTATTACCGTGACTGCAATTTCAAATTAGCCTAGAGGCATAGGCTATATATATAGGCCTATGTTATGTATCATACTAGGTGCATGATGCTAAGCTTAACGTTAGGCTAGGCCAAATTTAAGATTTTGTCCAACGGCAGTAAGTTAACTTAGGCCTATTCCTAGTTACATAGACATTAGGCTACCTAAGTTAGGCTAGGCCTACATCATAGAAATGAGTTCTGTTTCTATGGCTACTAGTACGTACTAGCCTAAGTTAGGCCTAGCCTACATGCACTTGTCTTTAATAGTATTATTATATTAACCGTTCATAAATCATAACTTCGACAATGTCACTAGCCTATATTACTAGTATAGGCGGCCTGGTATTAACGTTACGGTTTAATTCACCTGTTATATTTGATGACATGTCTTTTTTTCTCAGTTGTAAATCACGTCTTCTTCTTTTCACCGTATTTTGGCTGACGCTCATCATGTCCGACATTTGTCGGTTTGTAAACCCCATTTTCACGTATTCTTCAATCTGGTCGTCAATTTCGAACATTTTGTGACGATTTAATATCATATAACCAGTTCAGATTCAACGGATCTTGAAATGGCGCGGCTAATGTTCAGAGATGGCTATATAAGTACGTAAACGCCTACAATATTGTAGGCGTGTTGGGGATACTCCCCTAGAAACAGGCCATAGATACAGGCCCTAGAAACAGGCCTTAGATACAGGCCTTAGAAACAGGACGCTGTAAGAAATAAC
>JAODAF010135794.1:0-10416 GCA_027574765.1 Molpadia intermedia | reverse complement strand
CTCTGGTAAAATGGAATCCCATGAGAACAATGCATCTCAGTTGTGCTATATCTATACTGTACCAACTTGTATGTTGGAGGGCAGAGTCGCAGTCCTAGCAATTTGCATTGTGGCTCTGGTAACATGGAATCCATTGAGAGCGATTCATTTCAGTTGTGCTATCTATACTGTACTGACCAGCTTGTATGTTTGAGGGCAGAGTGACTCGCAGAACTTGAGATATATCTAGCGATTTGCGTTGTGGTAAACAAATAAATAAAACCTATTGAAATAAAAACTATTGAAAATCAAATGCTACACTGGCTGCATTGACTAACATTTGGCTGCATTGACTAATGTTTATCCACCGCGACTCGAAGAGAGATATTTGTGGCAGGGTATTCTGTAATTGTACCCTAGTACTAATTAAGGTGCAAGTAGGAAACAACAAATCCTAGCCTACTTCCGGGGAGTGGGTAGTTCCAAACTTTTGTTCTAGGAACATATCAGTCAGGGTATGTTGTGAATTGCCCACCTTTCATTTTCTGTTTACATGACAGCAACTATTTCACAATTTTGTTTTCAGGTTAACTGTAAAAAGTAATCAAAATGTCGGGGGGAGCTACCGTTTCCCTTGATGATGCCCTATCCAATGTGGATTTGCTGGAAGAGCTACCATTGCCAGATCAGCAGCCTTGTATTGAAGCGGCAGCTCTATCCATCACGTACCAACCAAACTTTGACACCAACTTTGAAGATAGGACGGCTTTTGTCACTGGTATAGCAAAATACACGGAAGAAGCTACCGTTCACTCAGAACTGGTAAGACCATGTTGATAATAAATCACTTAAATTTGTAATGCTTTAATTCTCTCATTTTTTATGGTATGGTTTTGATATTGACAGTGTTGGTTCCAGGTGTTAAAGAACCCATTTCTTGACAAAATTATCAACGGCGGGTCAATTTCAATTGAAAATATGCATTGTGTTATTCATTCATTACTTTTTTGTGTTAGTGATCTGCTATTTTCATAGAAGTACCTCAACTATTTCTTATGTTATTTTTTCCGTAGAACAAGTTACTAGATGAAGGTGAAACCTATGCCGTTACTCTGTACACATGGAGGAGCTGTTCCAGGGCCATGCCAGCAGTAAGTAGCAGAGTAGCATAGGGTTAAGGATAATGATGACAATAATTCTAAATTACATTTCTTTCCTCACAAGACTACCATGGATACTGAACGTGAAAAAAACAATGAACTCATTGACCTCACCATACTTATAGGATGGCAAATCCATCACAGGCTTGCTGTGAAGGAAGTTTGTTTTGGTTAAACATGAGTAAATGTGTGTACATTTTTTCACACCATAGGATAACCCTACCGATTTATTGACATGCACTCCTGAACAGACTGCTGGTCTTTTACTGTGGCCAGTTTTAGTTTGAAGGATTGCAAGATTGATGTTGTTGGTTCATAACTACCAAGAGTCTTGTTGACTACTGGATTCTAAAACCAACCGACATTCTCACGTATAAGAAGTATAATAGTCATTCTTATCGTATACCATACAGTACCATGGTGTGCCATTGGCACTACTCTCATCCAGAAAATTTTAGATTACATTATTCCAAGTTTTGGAGAACTTGCTGATGGATAGTTAATAAATTGGAACTTCAACATCTATTTCAGTATTTTTTAACCATTTGCCACTTTTGGCAATAATGTTATTTGAGGCAGCAGGCTTTTCATGCTGTTGACAAGGCACCCATAATATATAAGATTTGTGGTGAAATTCAAAAAAAGAAATCATACTTTTAAAATATATAAATGCCCCAGTCAGTCATTCCGGAGTGCAATGCATGGTTGCCAGATTGTCTGTGGCCAAATCGGGTAAAGAAACGCCAAAAATTTATCATATATATAGGTATCAAATGCATAGGTTCACAATTAGTTGCAATTCAGGTCTCTTGGCACAGCAAAATGTCCAATCTTTTTACATATTTTAATTTTCACATGTTATTCTGGCCAGTGGTGGCTACCAAGATACACATTTTACTGTAATTACGACTGGGGAACATGTACACGTTTTACTCAACCCTTATACATATGCACGTGTACAGCTTTATGTATCAATCCAGAAAAATGTAAAAGTATGAAAGCACAGTCGGTGGTTCCTTGTAGTCACCTTTAGATCTCTGTTAAAAGCTATGTGAAGGCAATTGTAAAAGGTTTAGTTGTTGGTCACATGGGCCTTAATAATAGCTAGGTAATTTATTTATATGCAATTGTGTCTTCAGTTTCATTGTACACCGTAGGCCTACTAGTTTCCATGTATGACCAACCCAACCCTACTTGGCTTTGTGGTTTACTGTAAATTGTAACCTGTTTATGTAAATATCCCTATGTTAAACTATAAACACAATTTGAACATTAATATTACTAACAATAAATAAGCACTTCTACCTATAATATATAATATAAACTTAATGAGATTTTTTCTCTTCAGATCAAATCAAACCAGCAGCCCAATCGGGTGGAAATTTATGAGAAGTTTGTAGAAGTCATGAAACCAGAGGTTGCCAAACTTGTGAACTTTATGTACTTTCAGGTAAGGGCAACAGAAGTTGAAGGTCTCTTATAGAGTAAGTTACCATGATGATATAGTCAACCTTCATTATCGGAATCAGTTGGGACTAGATATAAATAGCAAAATATTTAGATGCACAAGCATACAGAGCATGCTACTTGGTGATAGGTTTGTTATGATGACAGCTGCAATGAATGTGCTGCTAGACAGGGATTGGCTAGTGTTTTCAGATATAAATGTGTGTTTCTTAATAGCTAGGATCATAATGTGATCACAGCCAGGATTGACTAGGAGATCAGCTAGATGGGTCGCTAGTGTTTTCAGGTATAAATGTGTGTTTGTTAATAGCCAGGATCGTAATGTGATCACAGCCAGGGTTGATATAGTGTATGTGGCAAACACACTATTTTCATATTACATGGCACAAATTTGCGTGGTGGCACATTCCTAGTCCTACAATTTTCAAATATCATAGACAAACCTAACTTGATTAAAACACAACCAATAATCAGGGAATAAGTTTGGTTTTGTGAACTTAATTGGAAATCAATTTTTATATGATTCCAGATTCAATATTAATTTTTAATCTATGACATTTTGCAGCAAAGAGCCATCGACGTCTTCTGTCGAGATATTAAACGATTGTGTCATGCTGAACGGAGGAAAGACTTTGTCTCTGAAGCATACCTGCTGACCCTGGGCAAGCTAATCAACATGTTTGCTGTCCTGGATGCCCTGAAGAACATCAAATCCAGCATCAGAAATGACTATGCTGCATACAGAAGGTTAGTTCAGTTAAAAAGAATCTATTCACAGTGCTTAGTACTTACCCTGCTCAATATCTATTTAGCATATTCCAACATAGCTCGCTAATTAAAAAAATGGTCACCACACTTTCCCACCACTCACAATGCAGCATATGCCATCTTTATTTTATCATCTATTATTGGAGTGTTTGAAGTTTTCAAACTACAGAAAAATTCCTTCTCTGAAAGATGGCGTATGCTGGATTGTGGGTAGTGGGGTCGGCGACCCGCAGTGGGAGAGTGTGACCATTTTCCTTCCTTTCAGATAATTATCTAGCTTGGTTGGAATATGCTAAATGGATGTGAGCAGGGTAAGTATAGATTGCTTGTGAATACTCAGAGTTAGAGTTAGATTTAAAAATTAAAAACTCTCATAACAGTCATATTCAGGTGATTTGTAAGAACAACTTGGGCACTTCAGTTGGGTCATTATAAATATGTGTCCTATTTTTCATTATTCAGAGCTGCACAGTTCTTGCGAGTAATGGCCGACCCTCATACCCTGAAGGAGTCTCAGGAAGTGGTTATGTTCCTGGCTAACAACGATCAAATAACAAACACTCTCAAGAAGAACGTCACCAAAATTGATTGCTATGAGGACCTCCTTTGTGATATCGTCAATCTCTGCATCGACCACTTTGAAGCTCAACAGTTTGTGCTTCCAGCAGAAAAACACATGTTGGTTAAGGTAAGGAGTCTTTTGCAGAATTATAGACTTGTCAAGGCATTGAACAGGGACACATGGGCTGGTAAATCTTTGGAGCTAGATATGTTGATTAATTTAAAACAATTTGCTGCTGCTGAATTTGCTTAAAGAATTGTTCAGGTATGGAGCAGGGCTTACAAAATGTAAACCTACTGACACAGTGCTAGCTAATACATAGGATGGTAAATCTGAAGCACAATGAGGTTTGGAAAATGAGATATACAGCTGATTATCAGCATACTAATGAAATCTAAGGCAATGTTGCATTAGTTATGGGTAACAAAATCCTCAAACAGTCATTTATTTGCACCGATTTCATGGGATCGGAATCTTTCTATTGCATGGTATTCTGGGTTATTAAACCCTTTTGACAGTGCAAAACTGGATTAGTGATTGGTCCTCAAAATAGCATGGCCCAATGTGGCATCCATAGACGGTTGATGACATCATTGCAATGACATGACATTTCTCTGTTGGCCTGCCGGGCAGTGTTAAGATATGTATTGCCTCCTGCTCTCTTTCATAGACAGAAACTCTCAAGTCGGTAAAGGAAGGGTTAAGTGGCTTCTTGGATTAAATCAAATATTTATTATTACTCCTCTTAGGTGATTGCATTTGGGTTGTTTTTAATGGACAACAATAATAACAGCATATACAAGATGGACCAAAAGAAGAAAATCAACATTAACCGAGTGGATAAAGTCTTCAAGGTATGAAATCAACTTTTCAGAAGGATTTGGTTCAAACCAGTCGAAACTACGTGGTCATAACTCATAACCAGTGTTGTAATGATTGACTCAAGATCTTGGCTCAATTTGCAAATCGTAAAGGGTGCGACTTGAGTCACTTTCCGTAAAGACTCAAAGATCAGCAGCTAATCAAATTCCAAAGACCATATCACTAAATTTTCCAAAACTTTACATTTATTTTTACCAACAGTTGGTGCTTTTTAACTAGATATGGCCCTGTTGTTAATCACAACTTGGGATTTTCTCACAAACATTTTTGAATTAATATGGATTCCTCTGACTCCATTGAGAAGATCTAGAAAACTTTACCCAAAGCGCTGATGGCTTAGTTTTAACGATATTGTGGAATACAACTACATATAACACCCTGTTGCAACGATTCATTTTGATTTGGCATTTGGGGGTAAGACAGTTGTACATACAAGTACCTGTATCTGTGAGAATAATTTGTAAGGCATTATGACTTTAGCATAAGCTACCACACAATTTATGGGCAGCCTAACATTAGGTTAAATTGCTTCTACAGCATTGTTTTCAAACTTCACAATTTCAGTTGGGAAAATGATATTCATTCTTCATATTTGGAGACTGAGCAAATTATGCAGCTGATAAATCACAAAAAATTTATACTTGATAGGAAGATACCTCATGATATGGAAATGAACATGTCATGAATATTAATGAGTGGGCAGGTCTTAACATAGAATTATTAATAACTTGTATCGCTTATTATCTTCATATTGGTATAGTGATGTTAGTTTGGTATGTTTGGCCAGGCTAACAAGTTTACCATGTTACACAATATCTCAGTAATAACATGAAGGATCAACTTTTGAGAAATAGATGCCCATGATATGTATATACTTGTTATGGTCAAGTTTAGTAATTGATTATGGTGCTGTGTAAAACATCAAATTAAATCTCCTTAATATTCTAAGCTGGCAGGTCTTAGTACATTGACTCAATACATGATTCATAATTTGATATAATAAAAAAGTCAAATAATACTTAGAATCTTTTATATCTTCACATAAGTTGTATGTCAGGTTTGTCACTTCCATAGCTGTTTGAAGCCTTGGTCATACGTTTACATAAAACTATTTCACAACATTAGGGTTTGGAACCACAATGTCTTTCACTTCCTTGTTTCTTTTTCAGCAACTTGAGGTGGTGCCTTTGTATGGCGACATTCAAATACCGGTATTTTCATACATCACTAAGAGTGAGAATTACGCATCCAACAAGTCTGTATGGAGTTGTGGTAATGCTGCAACGCCACAATATAACATTATAGAAAGACTACCCGGTTTGAGAGAGGAACACGCCAAGTACATCAGCGCTCTGGCCAGGCATAGCAACAAGGTATGGGGTAGGTGGGTGTTTATGGGGGCAAGACTCCTGATAGGCTGACATGCCTTCCTAATCTTCTGATGCTACCAGGAATAAAAGAGAAGCACAGGTACATCAGTACTCTGGCCATGCATAGCACCATGGTATGGGGTCTAATGAGGGTAGGTGGGTGGTTGAGACACCCGATAGGCTAGCATGCCTTCACTAATCTTCTGATGCTACCAGGAATAAAAGAAGAGCACAGGTACATCAGTACTCTGGCCATGCATAGCACCATGGTATGGGGTCTAATGAGGGTAGGTGGGGGGTTGAGACACCTGATAGACTAGCATGCCTTCCTAAAGCTCCGGATACTACCAGGAATAAAAGAGGATCAGTGCTCTGGCCTGACATAGCTACCTATATAACCTGCATAATGCTGTAGTATTGCCTAATACTAGGGTTCAGTTGGTGGTGGCATGTATTATGATTGAAGATTTCTGATATGGAACATGCTTTCCAGAGCTATTGCTCATTGGTCAGAATCTGATCTTAAGCTACCTTGATTGAGAGAGGAACATGTTAAATACATAAGTACTCCGACCAATGCAACAAGGTAATGTTAACTTTGTCATGTGTCTCTTGTAGTCTATGGTTTTAGACTTATTATTGCTTATTGACCAGAATCTAATCTTAGGCACCCTAATTGGGATGTGGGGTCAAAATCAGTTAGACCATGCTCAGATCAGAAAAGGATTCTTTCAGAAGATTACCACCTAATGTGCCTGAATATCTTGGTGTCACCCAGGCATTTTATTCATGGTAGCACATCCACCTATGAATTCATCATAATAATCTTTTGCATCTTCAGGAGGTCACAACAGCTCAGAAGGAGACAGCCAGATCAGAAAAGGAGAATATTGCACTTTACAATCTGGCACTTAAAGGCCTCCGTCTACTCTCCAGGTGGACATCGGTGGTTACAGAGCTAGTACGTTACTATTCTTGAATTCAGTATAGGCATTTTAGCCTAAGGTAGAGAGATATTTTCCAGAATGTTACCCTTCTTGTATCAAGTAGTTTGCAGGGTACAAAATTGGATTGATGGTTGACCGGAAATCTAGAAATTAGCATGATCTTACACGGCAGCACGTCTGCTTGAAAAACCGGGTTACTACTTCAGTTCGGGTCTGTGTGAACCCTGTAAAGACACGTGTGTCATCTGACCACCCCCATCGACTGAAAATGTCAAATGTTACTGGGAATGTTAATGAACATTATTATATTTTAAGTGTGACCATGGGAGGGCATTCCCATCTCCCTTTTGCAAATGATCATGCCTGCCTTTTGAAGGTGTTTCATTTTTGTAGACTATAATATTTATATAAAGTCTATGGCAAAGCTTTAGCCTAAGCTAAGAATGCTCCATTTTTTGTGATTGACTGAGTAAATCCACCATGTTTCTTTTCTTAGTTTTCATGGAAGCTGATAAACCCTGCCGATAAATTCTCCAATCCTGAACTGCCCGAGAAAGCAGAGGAGTATGAACGGGTAAGTCTTTGAAGGGACTGGTGGTGTAGGTGATAGAAAAATATGAACTAATCTAGTGTAAGCTCTGTAGCTCCATAGAAATAAAGACACAAGCTATTAGGTACAATTAGAGCTATAAGGAGAAGTGTGTCCTGATTTCATTGTTAGCAAATCTGAAGTAACCTAGTGTAAGACATGTAGTTCCATAGAAATAAAATAGTACTTTGTGGTACCGTGCAACTATACTTTAACTGAAGTTAAGTATACTTTAACTGAATTAGTGACAAATCTGAGGGTAACATAGTGTAAGGCATGTAGTTCCATAGAAATAAAGTAATTTGTGCAACTATATTTTAACTGAACATATTAATCTGGAGGCTTATAACTGAAGAAAACAGACAAATGGGGGAGGATCTTTGTGCTAGGCCTGTGCGAGAAGAACAATAAAAGGTTATCTTGCAGTAAATTTGGTAATAATATTCATATCTGAAATCAACTGAATCAAATCTGGACTAATTAATATAACTGTAAATGTAAATATGCCTTTGCTACCAGGGCTAATTTTGTATAAAGCATATGCAGGTCTCTCTGTGCTTCCTGTTTTATTATATCATACTATTTTGTGATGTTTTGGTATTTTATCCATACATGATCAAATTACTTGAATTGGGAATCTTGATAATTCACATATTTTCTATTTTTCTTGCCCAGAAATTTAAAATAAGCAAGAATTAACGCTACGACAAAGCTACCATTATAATAATGAATGTATCAAATGCCTCATCTCTAAGAAGCGCCCCTCCCCATATTTTTTTATTACAAAATGAGTGCACTGATAACCATAGTTAGGCTATGAACCTAGCCTATGCTATGGGCATTGCATTAAGGTACATAGTATAGGGTTTTTATAGCTTAGGCTAGCCTAAAGTACACCTTGCCTTACATAGTATAGGCTTTTTTTTAGCTTAGGCTAGCTTAAACTAGCATGTACGTTACCATACAATTCACCTCTAATAACCCCCCCTCCCCTTTCGTAAAATTTCATGCCTTCTGAGCGTTTAATACAGACAATATGGTAGATTGGATAAAATTTAGGGATACCAAGCTCTTCTCATCCATGTATTCACAGGCCATTAGGTACAATTACAGCTCTAAGGAGAAGTTTGCCCTGATTGAATTGGTCGCAATGATTAAAGGACTACAAGTATTGATGAACCGTATGGAAGGGGTATTCCTGGAGGCTATTAGACTGACGGTTTATGCTGAAATGCAGGACTTTGTACAGATAAATCTGAGAGATCCCCTGAGATTCGCTATCAAGAAGAAGAAGAACTTGATTATCAGGTAAATATCAAAGTAAGAAAAGAGACAAATGAATTTATAAAAGATTGTAAAATTCTGAAGATATGAGTGATCTCATGAAGGGCCTAATTACAAAGTTTTAACTCACATACATGTTCTTCGATCATTTGATTAATTATAAATTTACAGCCAAATTTCCATGACTAAGATCATGTTAAGATGCATACAACTGTTGCCAAGACATATATTAGTCAAGAATACTTTGAGAAAGTTTCAAAATTTTGGCACTTTCAATGTTATAGTTTATGTAAATTCAATAAAAGATCTTATATTAACTAGTTAGAAAGCTACCAAAGTACATATATGTAGTAATTTACCCAGGCCCCAGCTAACTTACATTTTACTTATACTCTTATTGCTAACTACAACAAATTTGATCTGGATTAATTAATTGTAATAAAACATCAGTTATCCCAACTTTGTTTGTTTGATTTTGATGACCTCCATTATCCAAACCTCTTCAGTTCACACTGGTATAAATAACTGATGAATTAATGAACATAGTGAGGTATGCAACTCTGATGTCAAGCCAAGCAAACTATGTGAACATAAAATATAAAGAATAATATTTTTCTGATAGCATCATCAAAGCTGTGAGGGAGACCTGTGCCCACTGGCAGCACGGCCATGAACCAAGGGACGATCCGTGTTTGAGGGGAGAGAAAGACCCCAAGACAGGCTACAGTATCCATGTCCAAAGGATCACAGTTGGTCCTTCAAGCACACAGGTAAATCACAGTAAAGTTTGTTACAATTATCCCAGATTAGGTAATACTAGATGTTTGTCCTTAGCTTTATGACTGTTAGTATGTCTGTGTCTGTCTATCTGTTCGTTCTTCCATGCATCTATCTGTCTATTTGTGTATCTGGCTATTGGTTCAAATCACTGATTTGCAAGTACAAGTTACCTTTGAACTTAATGTTAATTTAATGTACTTAATATTACTAAATGTCAATTTACATTGCAACAAAGTACTTAAATAGCATTATTCCAGACAAGCTCCTGTACCGAAGAATTTAGACAGGGCCATACTGGATCAACTGTCTGCCCCCCCTAAAAAAGCATGGCCCAATGCAGCATTGGTAGGCTGTTGATGATGTCATAGCTATCGCGTTGGCCTGCTAATATACCAGGCAGCTACTCCATTGACGGAAAATGTCAAGTTGGTACAGCAGTAATGTTAGTTAGTTATCTCAGAACCTTTATAGCAGAACAGTCGCAAATGTAAATATTTTGAATGACAACATTTTACAATGTTTATTTTTTGTTTTGCTTTAAATCATTTAACCCTGAATTAATTTGAAGATTTGCAAAACCAATATGACACACTCAATTGAAATTGCTGTAGCTTCCAGGGCAAAAGTT
>JAODAF010135683.1:0-10418 GCA_027574765.1 Molpadia intermedia | reverse complement strand
CACTAAATATAAACATATTTGTCGGCAAAACGGCATCTTCACACCCCCTAATAATAATGCCTTCGCTACGGCCCTGAGTAAACGCATTATAGTAATGTTGTTTTAAATGCAAGTGTGTGCGGTTTATATATTTCATTAGCGTTATGTCAAGGGTGAACGTCGTTCCTGGTCAATAATTGTTAACATTGCCTAGTCACGGTGTGTGGTTTGTATAAAATATTCTCCCTGGGGTGGTGTGTAATAATTTGGAAAGATAAAATAACAGGAAACATAACCTCAGAAGAAAATATAATATTGAACAGAAACCCTTGGTGATCATTATCATAATGTAACTCTATATATCACACAGTTCATAGTGCCTAGGGAATTTGAGGGTTATCAATGAAATAGTCAATTGATTTTAGCCATGAACGAATATCTCATCTGACTCTCAGGGGACCAGCCCGGTCTACTTAGTAAACTAGGAAGAAGGGAATTGTTAATAAAGTGTTGAAAATTAGTGTGTTTAAATTAATTTTAAAGTGATGAAATTGGACTTCATAATAATTAATAATTTAATCTAACCTACATAAATATGCACATTTAGTTTTAATACCAACGTCAACCTACTTTAAAGAATGGATAATTAATTACATTAAACGTATACTTACAATTCGCCTAAAACACTAACGTCACCACGTCAAACTATTCTAACTGGATATTATATGTTTTTTATATATATTTTGCCAGTTTCTTTTTACATTCTGAGAGTCCAAGAGTTGTTATGCATTTGATTTAAAGCCTTGGATATAACAATTAGCTAAAAAACTAACATTCCCATCGCTAAGCATTTCAAGAGAAAAAACCATCTACTCAAGATTGAACCAAGATCGTAGCTTGAGGTGTATAGGTGAATACATACTAAGTTATATATGTAAAAATAATGTATAAAGTGAATTTCGCCCTCCTAACGATAATAAAAAAATATATATAAAATAAATAAATATAAATGAATACGGTATATAGAATAAATACGGTTATATCCCTTTGAATTAACACGTGCCCAAGTAAGCAACCTGGCTGCTCAAGGAACTAATTATGATTATTACAAAATATTTCACTCAGTTCATATTTACAAATTTATTCTATGACGAGAGCGATCGTTATTGTACGAATGCCAATATCGATTAAAAATCCTGTTTTGAAGAGGCAAAAATTGTTGAGAAATAGGTCAACAATTTATTATATTTTGTTTTTCTAACACGCAACACGTTTTCCAGACCAGTATCATTTGGTAGAATGTCCAAACTGTTTGGTATATTAACCATATTTGTTCCCCGAGGATGAAATCTACGATAGAAATGTGAGGCCATAAGTACCTCTTGTCTTATATAGCCATCACCACTCAAAGAATTAGGAAGCCAGGCAAATGAACTATCCAGAGTTTCACAAAACCTCATAAAGTTCGAAGTTCTTTCTCTCTGAAGAATAGACGGGAGTTGCTAATAACCAAAATAACATTCAATACTCTATGACGACATATGCCAAAGATTAGTTGAAATACTAATGTTTCATATTTCAAGGGCAGATGCAAGCCGAGACCTTTTCCATCTTACTTTTTACTAAAAGCATATTTGCAAGTTGTAAGCATATTTGTGTTAAGATTATGGTTACCCCCAAAGCAGACGATCATTCGTGGAAAGTGGAAAATTTAAGGAATAACATTATCCAGCAACGATTACATCGAATTCTTGACGTCATATGAGATCGCCTGTTGATTGGTGGTATAATCTAGTGTGATCTAGTGGATGCATATATACAACAACTACTAAAAATCCAAGTTGACCTATACCAGACCCATACATTAAACTGTGTTGTTTGTTGGCTAAGAACCGTGTTCCTCTCAAGATTCTCAAGACCCCTTTAGCAGAAGCGGTTCTGTAAAGTGGGCTATAATAAAACCAGAGTGTTTGGTTACATTATAATTAACCTGGTCTTAAATCTTAAATCTAATGGAGTGAAATTTCACGAGTTTGTTAATAAATTATCAGAGAGAGTGAAATTTAAGTAGTTGTTTAATAAAGAGATCACTATATAATAGAGTGGTTCTCGTTAGCACACTTTTTGAGTGCTACTGGTTTATAGAGAATATAGCACTAGATAGCCTGAGATTCACTTATTTCTCGCAAGCTCCCATTGTCTCGTTGACATTTCTATTTTACTAATTGTAAATTAAACTAATTGTATTAACGTCATATTATCCCAAAATATGTTGAATTACGTTGTTTATTTTGCTAAAACGTTGAGTTACGTCCACGTTGACTTTATATTGATAAGATATATCGTTGCTAAAATTAACATGTTGAACAACGTTGAAACGCCATTGACACATACGACATAGTAATGTTGTTTTGAATGCAAGTGTGTGTGGTTTGTAGGTTTTTTAGCGTTATGTCAAGGGTGAACGTCGTTTCTGGTGAGGAATTGTTAACATTGCCTAGTCACGGTGCGTTGTTTGTATGGAATATTCTCCCTGCGGTGGCGAAGAATAATTAAAAAAGATACAGTAACAAGAAACATAATCACAGAAGAATATATAATATTGAACAGAAACCCTTCGTGATCCTTATCATAACGTAACTGTATATATCATACAGTCCATATAGTGCCTAGGGAAGGGTTATCAATTGATTTTAGCCATGAACGAATATCTCACCTGACTCTCAAGGGACCAGCCCGGTCTACTTAGTAAACTAGGACATATAGGGAATTGTTAATAGAGCGTTTGAAATTAGTTTATTTAACTTCATTTTACAGCGGTGAGACTGAACGCCATAATAATTAATAATTTACCCTAATCTACATAAATCTGCACATTTAGTTTCAATATCAACGCCATGCTACATTTAGGATAATTTTAAATGAAATAATTACCTGAAAACACGGACGTCACCACGTCAACTAATCTAACTAGATATTTTATATTTTATATGTTGACACTCTTAAGTAATACTATGAAATTCCGAAATTCTGTAATTGCATATTTTTTTATAGTAATCCAGAAGGGATTGTCTTTCAAATCCTACAGAAATTCGGCTAGATGCTTTTTTTTTAGATATTAAAATTATGAATAATTACACGCAGATGTCGGAGGGGCTCCGTAAGACCCACACATCTCCTTCGCACCATGATGACCATCATCCCAAATGTGTATATAAAACGTACAAGATTATATGTAGAAAAAGGGAATATGACGAAAAATGCACAAACCAAGATTTAGCATCATATATCGGTCAAAATCAACTGCCCAATTCACCGCAAATAATTGTCGCCAACTTTATCCCAACCCCCACTCGTCCCAACACCACCGATCGCAAACATGTCGCCAACCACTTCTGAGACATATCGGCAAATCAATTACCAACCAAAATAAGATTCACATCAGAAATAATACCAGGCTAAAAGAAAGGAATAATAAACGTTTTCAGTATAGTCATTGGTGATATCAGGATTTTTCAGAGGATGAACTCCTAGCGTGATTATTACATTTCAACACGATTATCTGGTTCATTGACATAAATGGGTTGCCTATCGTTTGTAATTCTCGCTGTAAGTATACATTTCTCTTCGTACTCGTCTTCAAAACTATATAGTATCCAATATCCAAAAATGCCGCTTTGTTTTGACACGTTTTCGTTTACTTTGCTGAAATAAAAATAAATGCCGTGTTTCCCGACCGGTTTTTGGAAATATTATCGTTGTATCGTCAAACAATTTACGATTTCTAGGTTAATCCTTCCCCAGGAAGTTATTCGACTTAAATATTTACATCAATCTTACAAATGTCATAACTGATCATAATGTCAGTTAATCTCCTTAGAAGTAGATCGGAATAATCTTTCAGCTTTTCGTTCTGTAAGAGAATTGTTGCTACTAACTTTTATGCTCTTAAGAGAAAACGAGAGTTACAATAAACCCGGAAAGTAATAAGGTTCCTTTCATTATATTTAGAGGTATCATTGTTTGGTCGTGTTTTCATAATTTCTCATTATTTGCAAACTTCTTTGTCTTAATAATGTGTTGCTTGGGTTAAACTGGGACATTTGTATGAAAATGATCGCCTTTTCTAGGTGTATAATGCTACTTTTGTTCCACGAAATATGATTTCAAACAATTCAATTGTCATCCTCTGTAAAAATCCACGTGTATTGTAAGCTGTGGTTGGATTGGAAATATAGGTAAAAGAACGATAGATGAACTTACTCTGTCATACGTAATGTATCATTCTCTTTGTACCTCTGTCACTCACGGTGGCATTGCGGTTGCCATCGGGTTTTGTTACCGTCGTCTCCGTCGATGCTCCAAAATAACTAGTGTCCCGTCGGAGTCTAAAACATGCGTCAAAGAGTACCGTACTCAAATAACTCGATTACACTTATTATAGTTCTAATAGCCGACTCAAACGTTGGCCGGTCAAATAATCCAATGGTTACAATTGACCCCCACCCCAGAAAAGGAATCCTCCATACAGAATGCCCTGTTTAAATAATCATCATTTGAAATGATGCAGGTGAAATTAATTATTGATTTTCTGTTTTATTTTCGGAGAATAACGACGTTTATATAAATCGCACCCATTAAGACATTGCTTTGTTTTAATAAAAAAATTAAATTGACAGTTGGCGCACACGAATTCTACATAAAGTTGTTTTAGTCACACGTTTGAATTGATAAATAAACTTGATAAATAGATTAATCGCCGATATAGGCCAGTCACGAAAATTAATTAAATTTTTTAGGGATACGCTACTGATGATCCGCAACCAGTGACCCATTTAGTCGTGTTTTATATGACAATTGATTGATGGAGCAATGGTTCCACTATACTTCTCACCGTTTCCTCATCCCAATATCTACACGCGTCTATTTATTTTCTTTCTGCGTTATCATAATCATTTACGAAGTACGGTTCAGCAATAAAATTATACCAAGTCAGATATTTGTTATCGCGCATTCCACGCTACACGACACTATACCACACTATATATAAAGAAGCATAGAACTAATTGTAATCGCAAATAAAATTTATCTTGTCATGTTCGTTAAGATGGCACTTTTACTATACCGTAGAGACATCAGGAGTGTACTCTAGTAATATATTACCACTAACTCTAGACTAATGACCATGCCGACATACCCGTGACTTTTAACACTTAAAATTGCGTTGACTATCCGGTTACTCCTCGTGAGATTTCCAAATAATTTACCCGAGGTGGTGCTTGAGGGTTATCCTACTTTAATGCCACATCCACTAACGTAACGCGAATGGAGGTATCTTAAGGACAAGGTATAAAGGGAATGTGTCGTGCAGGGTTGACAGAGCTAAGGAGGATTAAATATGGACTATATGAAACCGATCGGCTTGAGTGGCGATTCACATTCGTTATTACACGTATATTATTTTCTGCATCCAATAACCTATAGGCCTAAAGTGAAAACTCCTATTATCAATCGATACAATAAAATTCAACAAAGTATATACTTATCGATTTAATTATTTTACGAGCATTTTAGACTAACGATTGTTAAGATCAAGTTTATGTGAGTATGTTTGCGTGACAACTTGAACGAGGCGCTATCATGTTGTTAGGATTGTATCTAACACTGGTAGCTAGATTGCAATATTTTGTGCGTATTTTTGGTAAAGCCATATGCTAAGAGACAAAGGTATTTAAATCTTAACACGCAACAGAACAATTGATGTAATGTGCCTTTCTTCCATCTTATATGACAAAAAACAAAATTTGTTAAGATTAATTAAGTTTGTGTGGGTATGTGTGCGTGACAACTTGAACGAGACGCTATCATGTTGTTAGGATTGTATTTAGCACTGGTAGTTAGATTACAATAATTTTGCATATTTTTGTGAAACCATATACTAAGAGACAGATGTACTTAAATCGCATAACGGAACAACTGAGGTTATGTGTCCCTCTTCCATCTTATGGAGCTTTCTAATATTGTTACCCCATACTAATAGTGGTACAATCGCCACATCCATGTTTTATTAATCACACAAGGAACTGCACAGAATTGTAAACATACTACTGTTGCATCATGTTTACGATATTTATTTAAGTCATTGTCTATTAATGGTATGCAAATTATATTGAAATAAAATGCGGAAATTTGTCATAAAGAGAACAACCTGATATGTAACAAGGACTAAACCTGTACAGTGTACACATAAAGTTCACATAAATATTTTACTGACATTTGTCGCATCAAACCTTATTTTAATTGATGGAAGGACAACTGATTCAAAGTTCAGTGTACTTTTTTCTACGAAAAGTTCAATGATTAGATTTCATTTCTGAGCGTCAAAATCTCAACTGTTGATATTATCACTAACCCTTATAATCTCACAAGAAAATCTGACATTAAGTAAGGCGGATAAAGTTTAAGTTTGGCGGTAAACTGATATGTGTTGAATTATTATTACCATAATAACTTAATAAAACATAAATTGGTGGCAGCAGTTGGGATTCCAAACCATACCAGCTGAATTCCTCTAACTTATACTGATCGATTTAGTTACCGTACTGTTTTAATTTGTTGTATGAAGATAGTTTTACAAATTCACTAACGTAATGAGTACCGGTAACAATTGTAGATTCGTATTTACGTAGGATATGTCAGTGTTTAATAATATTAAACAATTATTCCACTGTATTTTAATACTACTATTGAACCATTGACTTAATGTCATCTTCATGTCGATGGAAAATTACTAACGAATCTTACTATTTTGATACATTGTGACATAAATTGCCCTGAGATGTCTTTCCATTCCATTCGTTTTTACCTTTTCTTTGAAAAACACTGTTATAGCTAGTTGTAACTTGTTCCTTTATGTGATCTTTATTGCAAAACATAATGTCTACTTTACTCGTTGTTACGGCATTAAGTGCAAAGGCAAACGTAAATTCACGCATCAAATGAGCCATTAAAGTGAAAAGAAGGTCGTATTGATTTAAAGGAATTGTTATATCGTAAAATTGCGGTATATATAAATTGAAACTAACGTCGCTATTATTAAACTGTCCGGTAACACGGGAATTTGTGACGTTATCACGACATATTATCTTGAAACTACGTGTATTACATTATAATGGAAATCTCATATAATATAAACTATCGAGGTAACAACTAGTAAAACTGACCTACTAAAGAAGGATACCTGTGTTAAACACATTATTTGGTGTTGCACACGTTAAGGACAAATACATTTGGTTATAAATTTAAGATATCTTAAAGACGGATTTTCCACATTCACCACAGAGTAATTGGATTTTGATCACATAAAAACATATATGAGACATACGGTATATTCAATCGTAATGGAAACATACCATGTCTTCTTGGTATAAGACAGTTCTTTGGAAATTATTCTTCGAAAATAAATTAATAAATATGTGGCTAGTACATTGTTAAAATTAATTAGTCAAAATAGCACAAATTAGTCTTATAATACATTATATTGTCTATAAGTATTGACCAAACTGGAACTAATTTGCGATATTTTAGCTAATTGCCTTTGATAATACATTGATTAATATACTACATCTTTACATGGCAGTGGAAATATTTAGTCTGTCAAGCATTGGACTTCTTGATTAAACTTACAAAATGCTTGTATATGTCATGATATAGATTTGTGATATGGCAAGAAGGCTGACGGTTGCCAATTTTCCAAAATCCTCTTCTTGTACACGTTCATATAAATGTTTCGCGCATATGTATATTGTAATGGGTCGGGTTGCTTACAGGCATAGACGATATGTGCATTCAACTGTTTCATGCATGTTAAAGGCGGATCCATATATATCATTACCGAGTAAGGGAATTGTTACGGATAAAACTCTAGCTACACTAATAATTTAATGATTAAAACAATCAATTGACATACTGTAGAGGCTTGAAAATGGAGTAATATGAACTAGCTGGTTGTCGATGGTGCAAAATGACTTCCTAGACCTGTAGACGTTAAGGTTTGTGAAAATGCGGACTGTTGTTGTCCCATTTTGTCATATAAATATTTAACCAATGGCCTTTAGTTGGACTATAACAAAATTTAATATATTGAAGATAACCTTTACATTAATTTTGTTACACAAGGGCGAAAAACTTTATTGTAAAAGTACCTGATTTTTTATTTAAATTTAATGATTTTATATGACTGACCAATTTTATTAGAGATCTCTTGGTAGATTTATACGTTTCTTTTAGATTACATACTCAATAAAACGTGCCCTGAAAACACAACACGGCCTCATTAACGATTCGATAAAGAATAAATTACTGGTGGGCGTGTAGATCATTAGAACACCCCAGGGGGTTTCAACAAAGCAGATAGTTCTATAGCCGGTTAAATGAGCTAAATTGTGATGATGGATATTTTATTGCTATTACCACTATTTTGTTCCGAATGAACAAAAATGGCACATTTAAAACAGTCATGTAGGTAATCCGTATATAGTGATATAGCCAGAATAAACAAATTAAGTTGATAGAAGGTAACGATCACTGAAACAACTACGTTACTACGGTACTTTGTGACATTTTTTCCATAACAACCGATATACAATAACAACACCATAATTACATTATAATACTGAAGTACACTTACATTTTGCACGTTGTAATTTATATTTTGGTAGCAGCGGTGGGATACTGATATGGGTAGCTGAGCGGACTCAAATGGTATCAAATCAAATTTCAGAGTAAAACTTTCTATGGGAAAATCACAAACCTGAACAGCGTAACATCTTAATTAAATGTCGTAGCTTTGTTACCGAGTACTGATCATATTTAACTTGGCATCACCTTTACCTAGATACGTTAAAATATGAATAAAATTTAGTACCGAAACAAATAAATAATGTCCAAAGAGTATGAATCAATTATTTAAGACTATGATTTAAGGCACTAATATTGCCCACTTCAAAACAATTAAATCTACATGTAGCCTATTCATATCAATATAAACCATTTGTATACCACAGCAACAATTGTACATTTATCTAATTCTACGATTAATCATCTTCTGAGATATAAAAAGTTTGATTCAGTAGGCTTACACGATTCCAGCGACATAGAAATAAACTGTTACTGTTCGTTACTAATAATGTTGTACTTTATAATGATATTTTCGTCTATCACAATTGCATTGAATATAATCTCCATATGAAGTATAAGTTTCTGGAGGATATAAAATATTCTACTCCCATAATGTAGTGAAAGTGAAATAAATTTCCGACACAGACGAACAGGCTACTATTTTGTTTTCTTCGCTCGATTTGATTCTCACTACCGCTCTTGGAATATATATTTAACATGAAAATGATAACAACTTTCCCTAACAACAGTGTTATTAAAGCTAATAATAATTGGTGTTAAATAGTTAAGTTAAAATATAAAATCCAAGAAACCTCTAAAACAGTACGATGATAAACTTACCTATGTAGGCTAAGTTTGACGATATCTGACGGATACTTTTGGACAGCTTTGTTGCAGCGTACAGCAATCTGATATAACTTGTTTCTCAACGAAAATGGAATGTAATAATGATCTTCTTTGATGTAGAAATTATCTCAAAATGATTCCTTGGTTTAACGATCACTCCTCCTTTTATACCCGACTTTT
Source organism: Molpadia intermedia (assembly GCA_027574765.1). Taxonomy (NCBI): domain Eukaryota; kingdom Metazoa; phylum Echinodermata; class Holothuroidea; order Molpadida; family Molpadiidae; genus Molpadia; species Molpadia intermedia. The sequence goes on along the minus strand of JAODAF010135683.1, from coordinate 734 downwards.
AAACCTCCTCTTTGACTATCAAACCTTTCAATGAGTTGACATCCGTCGTGACAACCCGTTTAAAGCAGCCAGGGATTCTAATTTAACTAAAAGTGGTATTTTAAACCATCATCGTGACGTAACGGATCTTCATCAGTAGAGCAGGTGAATCAACCAATGAACGAGATGGAATCAAGTAGGCGCGTGGCGTTTCTTTTATTATTGTCAGAAAATTAAAAACCGTAGGTGGCGTTGGAACAAACTTATTTGGAAAACCTAGAAATAGTATAACAATCAGAAAGTTCTTGTTGCTTGTTTAAATAACCATTGTAGTAAGTAACATTATTAATCTGAATAAGATCATGTGTTGTTGATGTCTTCCGCCGTATGTCTGAGATAATTTCCGAGAGAATGTATATATTTTTGGACTGTTTGATTGAAGTATCATTCGTTTGGATTGTTGTACATAGACTGACAGACTTTTGTTTTCATTATATTACTTTGGTGCAGGTCGAGATGGGATGTTCCCGAAAGGCACATATCAATTGCTGGTGAAACAGTTACTGTGTAAAGGGATTCGGTCGATAAATTAATGAGGGCATACACGGGTGTGGTTTGCTTGCTTTACTTACAGGTTTTTTCTGCGTTTATATTCTGTTACCAAACACCATCATCATGTGAAATACTTTAAAATCGGTGTGATGTTAATATTGTGATGCTTTTATAGTAAATAAAGAAATATGATATGGCGTTTA
>JAODAF010135572.1:0-10418 GCA_027574765.1 Molpadia intermedia | reverse complement strand
TAACCTGATTATCAGCTCAATGAGCTGCTATACAGATCTACATATTCTGGTAATCAGAAGGATACCATCAGGTATAAACACCATTCTGGGTTGTATTTCTAACCCGATTATCAGTCAAATGAGCTGCTATGACAGATCTACATATTCTGGTAATCAGAAGGATACCATCAGGTTAATTCTGGGTTGCATTTATGACCTGATCATCAGCTCAATGAGCTGTTACAAAAATCAAATTAGAAGAATGTCATCAGGTATTAGTAACATCTAGGTTGCATTTCTAACATGACTCTCTGCTCAATTAGCTGTTTATTGCCCAGCACTAGTGCATATATGTCACATCCATATCGGAACCAATTATGAAAAGGCAGCCTAGGCTTTAATAAACAGGGCAGCAAATCTAATTATGGTTCTCGGGGAAGAGGGTGTGAATCCCAATGAGGGTACCAGAGAACTGGGTGCCTTTATCTGCAGATATTATCACAGGGCTCCAAATAAATATTGATTAATTAGCAGCCTATGTAAACAGTTTCCAGGATTGATGGCTGGCCGGAAGTCTAGCAGCAGCATGGTCCGACGCAGCATCCATAGGCATCACTGGAATGCCCTGCTGGCTGGCTTGAAAAACCTGGCTACTATTTTAAATTTCAAGCTTTGCATGAACATGTAAATATGTATGTAAAGCTCTCCTCCATCGATTGAAACATTGGAGTAGGTACAGGGAGGATTCAACTCAAGGACAGTAAAACTAACATGGACTAATAGGGAAGGGGGACTTGTTGACCAACTTGAGGAGCACCAGAGCATTTACCATGGGTGCTGTCAGATATTGGGAGGTTGTGACTCGATCATTATTTAACCTTGTACAGTAATGGACAGAATCCTACAATGAAACAGTATTTCATGCAATCTCACCTACAACCCTGTTTTTTAGCTCTGCAGGTGAGAGATTAAATATATTATCCTGATGCCCAGCATCGGGGAGATATTTGGTCTGGACATCTACAGAGAATTTCTCTATGAAAGGGGTGGTGTATCGGGTCCTGGTGTATGGGTAAGCATTCCATGATTCCTCCTCCACCATGAGGGCAGTCTTTGGTAAGATAGATCGAAACCATCCTGCAAGATAGAGAAGAGTAATAATCACTAATAAACCTGGTTATAGCAATTCAATGGATGTTTGCACTGACATAACATTGCTCCATCAAACGTATAAGCGCATGTGCATGCCCTGGGAGGTGGCCATCCCCTAAGTCAATGCGATGTATTTTGTTTGTATATTTCCACCTGTTCTTATCTTATAAATATAGGTTGACCTTATCTTAAGCCATTTTAATTAATTAATTTTGCTTAATTTGTGACAGTAATCAACTATTTATGAGAGCTAATGATTGAATCCTCTTGCAAAATCAAATCATGTGCCATTTAAACTAAATCAGCAAACAATATTCCTTCCAAACGAGTAGAAACAAATATAACAGGAGCCCAAGAACACTATGGTTCCTTGCTTAGAGGAATATTACAATTTGTGTTATATGTCATCACTCAAAAACTCAAAATTTTGGCCAAATATGTTTGGGCCCACATGTACATCTACCCACTATCATCCAACAAAATAATTCACAACTTGTCCCAAAATATCAACCATGTCGGACCTTTGGTGAAGAAAATGTTGCAAAATCAAAATTTGACCCACCATAACTTGAGAACCGGGTGTCCGATTTATGCAGGAGCTGGCTCTTTCTATAGAGCCATATCAGAATATGGAAATTTTTGTCTGATTTGACCTTTTGACCTTGGGGTCAGTTGTAGTTTGACATGCTGACATGCTGTGCTTTAAAGCATCCCCCAAACAAAACAAGTTTGACCTCTGATAAGTTTGCACATGAAGGTCGTACAGGGTTCAACAAACTAACATTTTTGCTCGGAAGGTAACTTTGAGATCCAAATATACCAAAAATTAAAAATTATATCAAAAAGATCACCGGAGGTCAAAGGTAACCCAGAAGCGGGTCGACTATTGGCTTACAATAGCATAACAACTGACCCTAACAGATATTTCATTCAAGTCATTGCCAAAATAATTTTTGACCACTTATTGACTTTTGGTGACCTTTGATCACATGACCGTATGATAACACACCAAAAAATAACACACCCATATATTAAAATTTTATCGATTTCCTGAGGACTCTCCCCAAATTTCACTAGAAGGCAGTAGGCGACATTAGGAATCGTTCTAACACTATTTCTTCTGAGGATCCAATTTTAGGTCCTCGGTCCCCAAAAAGTCCTCGGACGACTAGTGTCATTTCCATATTTAGGTCCTCTGAAGTATAGTTGAACAAATGCATACACACACACACATGCATCAAAATTATTACAGAGGTTCCTGAGCCCCAACATCGGCCAATAAAGGAAATATGTTTGAAATACTAGTGGCTCAGTGGAATCATTCTTGTGCCTAAAAATGGACAGTAAAACTGATGACTTGAAAACATATTAACGCAGTAATCATTCATCATCAGCATCTCCTACATAAAATGTCAGCGATGCTCACTTGATTTGCGAGTGTCTCTTTAATAAAAATTACAGCATTTATATAAATCAAATTATCAAATTATCTAAAAATGGAAATCACTCTAAATCCTCACAGAGATAAAACATTACTATATTTTTTACTTTTGTTTATCGTTCATCATATTACCATAACCTATGTAGTTGGTGCCTTTTTGGTTCCAATGCCAAAGGCAGCATCGGAACTTAGTCAAGTTGGCGCATGTGTGTGTGTGCATTTGCATGGCTATCTTACAGAGGACTTGGGACTTGAAAACACACTAGTCATCCGAGGACATGTTTTCTTCTGAGGACCTAAGTTCGGTTACTCCGAAGAAATAGTGTTAGATCACTTCAAAATATTGCCCTCTACCCTCCAGTGAACTTTCGGAAAGTGCTAAGAAATACTTTAAAACTTGCATATAGGTACTTGTATGTAGGTGTGTTGTCAAGTTAGGACTTGGAACATGTTAACACACCGCCTAGCGAAGACTTCCGTGGCAACTGAGGATCTTCACACACGTGTGTAGGACTATGCTGAAAAAACCTGTGTCCTCGGACTGGTATGTACAGGTATGTGTGTGTGTGATCATTGAGCTTGTGAACACGATATCTCAAGACGTGGATGATGGATTGATTCTTGGTACATATGTTGGTCTTATGCAGTAGATGACAAATATTGGTTTTGGTGCAGGTTTCATAAATATTGATGAGTGGGCAGGGCTTAATGTAAAAACTTTAAAAAGTAAATTAATTTTACCCTGTGTGGTTTACTGTATATGCTTTATATTTTGGTATATAGTTCTAGTAGGCACAAATTGATATACAGTAGGGTGTGACATCTCATTAATTATTCATGAATGGGAGCAACATATATAAATATGCTGGATAAAGCTTGTGAACATGATATCTCAACATAGTAGATGACCCCTATTATTGTTGGTGCATATCTCATGAATATTAATGAGTGGATAAGACTTTAATAATAATGTAACACTATTAAAAGTTGATATCTTTGACCCTGTGTGGTTTAGTTGCTTCATATTTGGTACAAAGGTATATAGTGCTAGTGTGCAATTTTGCATAATCTCATGTAGTGTGCAACATCATCTCATTAATTATTCATGAGCGAGGGTCCAACATTGAGCTAGAAAAAGCTAAAATTTGTTACTCACTTGATAATAGTACACATTTAATATGAATGTTGTTAATTGATATTTTATTCATGTTTAATTAATGTTTATCATGTGTTATTCACTAGACACATGTTAAGACACATGTCAACCTGGAGGATATGCCCATGTAACCCCCCTCCCCTCCGCTAGTTATATTCTCATTATAGATTTGCCTTATTACTTACAGTATTTTGATGTCTAGTAATAAATCTTCCATAATAATAATTTTAATTATTGCATCGGAACCATCTATGCACCATTGCATTCTGGTTATAATAAATTCTTATATAATTTTTAAATTTTCATAAAAAAAATGTTTTTCATGATACAACCCTTCAAAACTTTTGAAGCACTTCAAGTAAGAATCTTGGGTCTATTATTCCCAGTGTTTTTTTAGAGACTACCTACAGTGCACAGAACATCTCCGACGGCCACTTACAAGGTGAGTCACTTCATGAATTATAACAATATAAACCTCACCAGAATTAATTTAAAGATGGCTATCAACGTACAAACACACATGGGAAAGGTACTGACACTTGACAAAGCCAATTTGGTTCTGATATCAGCCTCGGAATCCCTGACGTCCTGCCACCAAATCAAATTGAATGATGGAGTGCTTCAGGAATAAGCTCCATTATTAAATTACTGTAGCGATAAAAAAATTCAAGATCAGGAAATAGCGAGAGATGTCCCTCATGGAAAATGTAAACGAAAGGACTAAAGGCTGCTTAGTTCTGACATTAGAAGAATTGTGTGAAAGATGAAGGTGGACGTTTGAATTAAAATTATGACTGAAATGATCTAATGGCTGAATATAAAAGATATGAATTACAATATTAGATCAACAGTGTGGGGCTAGCAAAATAAACAGAACCAAACCTAGCCAAGAAAGGCTAAAACCATCCATGGCAGATTTGTTAACCCTATTTTCATAATCTGGTCAAAACTAACAGTACAAAAGCCATAGTAAACAAAATTGAGCACACTCTAGAAAAAAGTTGCCATTTTGGTGTCCCCATTACTGTATATCCGTCACCAAAAATCTGCAAAATTCTCTAATTTTTCAAGATAAACAACAATACTTTATATTAGTTATATAAAATATATGTTTTTATATGAACTGTATACCTACTTTCGTCCACCAGAATCAATAAACCAAGACATGTGGTATGAAATGAAAGATTGGGGACTAAAAAACCTAACTTTTGCAACATAAACCTTGATACCTAAAGTAGCCAAAATTTAAAAACAATAATAAATACACATTTTTAATCATTTTTTTATGACGACCCATTCTAGTCACCTCTACTACAGCCATATGTCTTTATAGATATCTAACAACTCTGTGTACTTTAGTTATACTTCTTTCATATTTTAAAATACAAAACAACCTGACCTCTTCTTCGTGTACCCTAACACCCGTAACTTTTTACCTCTTCTTTCTTTACATTTTATCTTCCTAAGTTTCATTCAATATTAGTGACGGTTGTCAACAGCCTGATTGAACTTTATAGTGAAATCTTATAATTCATTCCCTTCAATTAAAAATTAATCACATCTTGGTGACAAGAAACATGAATCTTTGATTTGCCATTGTTAGACTGTTGACATATTTTTAATTAGCACAAAAGATGTTTACATAGGGTCATTGCTCCTTTAGAGGAGAGCATTAAAAACACACAGAGATAATAAACTTTACTCCCACGATGGACGTGGATGCGGGTATGCACAGAAGCCTCCCCCGCATTAACAATTAGGATATAAACAAAGCTTACTGGAGGCTTATAGGGGACGAGATGTTAGTGTGTATACAAAGGATCTTATGAGATGTGTAGGTATATCTGTTCATACAGGTTTAATTGGGATCAATTTGCCCCTACTGCACCTCTGCTAAACCGCTGAGCCTCAAGGAAGGTTTCATCCCGCTGGGCCGCTTCCATTCTATTTGCCAATGCAATGATCTAACACATTGTGGTAACAGATGCTGCCATTCTAGTTTTCAAATCACTAGCTCGGACCCCTAAAATACTCCATATATCTAAATGCAGAGCATAAGACATTGTATGATCCTAATATCAACATTCTAGTTTTCAAATCACTAGATCGGACCCCTAAAATACTCCATATATCTAAATGCAGAGCATAAGACATTGTATGATCCTAATATCAACAGTTACGCAGATCCAGCCAAGCCAGCAAACATCCCTTCCTCTTACCATTTCCAGATATTTCTTTCTTTTTCAATTTTACTAATCTTGTTGATTGCTATATTTATCTGGTATCCAATTAAATTTTCCCTAGGCCCCACATACAGGCCTAATTCTTTGAATTTCAAATTTACACTTGAAACATATCGACCGGGTCAGCTTTCGGTTGGCCTATTTTTATGTAAAAAGAATGCGACAGAGCCTGCACAACCTATATTACAAATAGTGAATTAACATTGATATCTTTACAAGTGCATAGGGTTTTACACAAATGACAGGATTCTATAACTATGAAAATGTGAGTCATCGTAAACACTGAACGCTCCATCCAGATACCCCCGGAACATGCCACGACCACGGCATGTGACCTCATAGGCCAACCTAAGAATATCTCAAAGACTTCACAGACCACCATCAAAGATTTCTGAAGATAATGACCATGCTAGCACACACACTATTGTGTACTGACACAAAGAAAATCTGACATGAATAGAAAGGCATTATACTGTGTGATGAATAGAAGTGTATTAAAACCCCTATTGTAATGATTGACAGCATTCCTTGGTGTTATAATTACGCTTACTGTAAATAATGCAACTAACTTACTGTGTTAAAATGTCTTGTTAATATTTCTTGTATGCATGGTTTAGGAAACAATACAAAACATTGTAAGAGCTGCATTGATATGTACTGTCATGAAAACATTGTATTAGAGAACGAGTTATTTTTATACTGTGCTTTTTGATTTTGCATCACGGGATGATAGGGCACCATTTAGGAATGGCGTTTAGAATTTACCAGTGAGAGTTATGATGCATTAGAGTGTATGGGGACAGGTAAGTATAGAATGAAGCAAAAGTTTACTAAAGATGAGCATAGTGCAGGCACAACACCACTCATTCACAACCAGTCTCAGCCGACAATAAATAAAAGTGTATATCTGCTTATGACGTCTAGTATGAAGGTAATAAATACTTACCAATGAAATCGATAATAAAGCCATCGATTTCAATGTAAGTATTGGGATATATATACTCTATGATATACCTATGCATGTTCGAGCCGCCTCCTAGATATATATAAGTATTTTATGTAAATGTGTTTGCTTGAAATTTCATTGTTTGTAACTTGATTGTGTTTGTGTGATGCATATGAATGTCAGAGAGCTCTAGTTAAAATAACACACAATCAGAAGGGTACTGAAGTTTCATAGAATTAAGCCCCCAAAGTAAACAGTAGCTATAGAAAATGACAAAGTTTGCAAATAAATTGCCTTTTTCTTTCAATTGCAAATGGCTTTAAAGAAGCAAAATTTATAGAACCAAATTTGCCTTGAAAAACTGTCTTATCCATTTGATTCGCTGGAAGTAATCCATGCCAGCAGCGTGAAGAGCTACAATTCTGAGGTAATTTTGAGTTAAGCCTAACTTAGCATCAGCCTAAAATACTATAGGCCTAATGTTACCATATAGTGTTAGCCTATAGCTACGTTCACTATACACTCTATTAGTGCAGCCAATAGAGCCATAAATAACCAGACCATAACATAAGCCCTGAACCTGTATATCATGAAAGGATGGGGAGGTGCATGCAAAACCATAGCTAGCTGGGGGAATCAGGTACAAAGTATCCCTCATCCCCAAGACAACTGTTGCAGCAACTAAGAGTCTTAGCAAAAATGTTGTCTTTGATAGAAAGATTTGAATATGGAATATGACCACCACCGAGGTTGCTTTAATAATACCATGTCCCAGTGTGAGCTTGGTTTGTCATATTCCTCGTCCGGCTAGATATTTCATGCATATGCAATCCATTGTCTGTGTTCCCAGAAAAAAAAATTGCTTTATAAAATTGCTGGCTGGTTACACTAATGATTCCTACCAAAATTATACCAGGTCAATGCTTGGTGGGCACATGCTAACATGGTACAATATGATCATATCTATCCATTCATACCTTACACCTGCTAGCTGGTTACACCACTCAGTGATCATGAGGACATATATATATACTTTCAAAGTTTGAATTTTATAGTTATAGAACTATGTGTAGTCCTTGATCACATATACACAGCTATAGTATTAACTGAAACTAAACTACAAAACACACACATACCAATCTACATGTAGTAAATAGTCTTTTTATTACTTTAATAGCCACAGAATGATCATTTATACCAGCACACTAATATTACATTGGGTCGTCTATAGTGGTTTGTTTTTTAACTAGAATACCAAATTTGAAGACATATGAACTTATAGTAGCAATTATGTTGAGCAATTATGTAAAGCATTTTATATAGTTTGATATTGACACAACATGTTGCCCGCTGCAGTCTCGAATATGAATGCGATTCGAGACTGCATGGCTTAAATTTCCTAGGGAGAATTGATTTTATAATCAATTCCATTCATTGTAACAAATTCAGTTAGGGTGTTGCCATGGTAACTACATGCAACAGGAAAAAAACTTCCATGGTAACTGTATATTGCAAATAATGGTAAGCTAAATAGTATTGCAAAGTACAGAGTGTGGTCAACTCATACACACTAAATTAATATTAACATTAGGCCTTGTAACATAAGTGTTAAGTAATTCATAGGCCTAATGTTAATGCCCAGATCCTGACATAGGCCTGCATTTCTTTAGCAAAACTTTTAATTTCACTATACCTTGTCTTGAAGCCTAGCCTATATCTTTCTAACTGGATAGAATTAGACCAAGATTAAGACACTGCACATGCTATAGTGACCTCAAAAGGCATATTATGTCATACTCATAAGCCTGGGCCCCTGGCCTTCTACTGAAGCCTAATGTTAAGGCAGTTAGGCCTAACTTTAAAACTAATTAAGCCTAGCTTATTAATAGAGTAATACACTGCTTAACATTTAATAATGATAATGTTATATGCAAACCTATTTCACCATTCAGATATATGTTTAAAAAAAACACAGGGAAAATATCGCTCCTGGAGCGATTCCAACGATATCCGTTTTCCGGGAACCTGAATATCGTTATAGTATGACCGGGCCTTTAGACTAAACTTAAAAACTGTTCCATTGTTCAATTCTGTTTTTGGTGGTCACTGATTTTGACGTTATAAACAAGGCGGAAAATTAAAAGAGACTGTAAAAGTCAACATTTTTTTTATCTAAATAGGATGTTTTTGACCAAATTTAATATGATATTTATTGAATGGGAATAAATACATGGTACTCAGCTTCACAGGTATGAGCCAAAAATATGGAAGATACTTCCATAGTTGTAGACATTTGTAACATCAATGGCGTCATCAAATGCAAGCTCAGCATATTAGAGTATTGGTTAACCCTGCGTGTACCGGACTCGATCGTTTCGGTAGATTCCTCAAAACTTACTGGTTTGGGTATTCACAAGCGTCTATACTTAGTTACTTACCCTGCTCACATCCAAATAGTATATTCTTACCTAGCTAGCCTATTTACGGAAGGAAGAATGGGCATACTCCCTACTACTGCGGGTCATCGATCCATTACCCATAATGCCATAGACGCCATCTTTCTTCCTTCCGCTATTACGGAGACACAGGAAAAAAGTTACGTGCTGGAAAATACAACTTTTGCGTCGAAATTTTCTACGTGTTTGCTTTTCCCCGTACTGGATTATCGGTATTTCTAACTTACCTTAAGTATCCATTATTTTCACGTACTAATAGGCCTTTCCGACGCCGGTGGCTTCAAAGAGCCTATACCTAGCCTAACACACTAGGTTTATTATGTGTACCTAGTACGCGCTGTGAATTGAGGAGAGCAGAAGACACACAAATCCTTACAGTGTTCACCTGAGCTCGAAACTGAAAGTAGCAAACCCGGAATTATTACCAGGAATTATTACCAGGCCAAGAAGAATTGATTCACTATCATTCACATGATCTACGGAAGCAAATGTCAAACCATGTTCTTTCTGGATTTCTGACCGACTATCGAGATCCAGTTTTGAGCCCGCACTGCTTGGTTCAAGAAGGATTACTGATGCAATAAATAATGTTCATACATTTCTTTGACTCACCAGGCATGTGACTGCCTATATGATATATCTTGTGCGTAAATTGTCCGTTTCCACCTGGCCCATTTTCATACGGACGATTGACTAGGATTTCGACTCCGCTCCCAGCACCTTTACTTTCTTGTCTGGATTTTTTCTGCAAGAAATTAGAATAAATATTTTAGAATGACTGGGATTAACAAACAAACAAACAACACAGGGTCAAAGATAATATTAACGTTTCAATATGGTTACATTATTATGCCTACTCATTAATTTTGATGAGACATGCACCAAAAACGATACAGATCATGTACTACACATGACCAACATATATACCAAGTATGGTATCAATCCAACTTGTCATTCTTGTTTACAAACTTTTAACTGTGATAACATTCTAGCCCTGCTTATTCATGAATATTAATGAGATTGAACTGTTGAATTACATGAGCAT
>JAODAF010135239.1:0-10423 GCA_027574765.1 Molpadia intermedia | reverse complement strand
ACCGGTACTGGAGCAATTACAAGGAAGGGTTTGGATCACCGTCCCATGAGGTGTGGCTGGGGAACGAAAAGTTGTACTTGATGACGAACCAGAAGGCGTATGAACTGTGGATCGATCTGGTCGACAGAAGCGACTCCCCGTACTCCGCAAAGTATAGTTTGTTCCGAATCAGTAATGAAGCTGAGAAGTACAAGCTTGTTGGCCTGGGAAGTTATATAGGAAACACAGGTTTGTTTGGGAGAGGGTTGAAATGTTACCTAAGATATATAACATATACAGATTTATAACATGATATAATAACATCATGAATAGTTCTTTGAAAAAGATCCGATTAGATTTATCATACTGCGCTAATTAGTACAGCCCCCTCCTAAGTACAAACTCACTGGTCTGAGAAGCAACTATAAAAGAAATACAAGTTTAGAAGTATTGTTACACCGTCTTCAACTACGCAACATAGTTTACGTTATGGTAACATATACGCATATGGATTACCTTATTGCAGCTTCAAAGGTTGAATATCAAATGCCTACCAGGAGATTTACAAAATCCCGACTATTATGGAATGTTAAAGGGCCGCAGTATTATTGTATCTATAGTTTTATGAGTCACGGTAATAACATATAAGAAGAATTTTTCCGGCGCCTAACGGGCTAATCCATTTTATTATGTACACATGTAGGCCAATTAAAAAATATTTGCAATTCAAATTGTTTTGTTCGCCGTGTGTATTTGATTGTATTCTGCAGTTATGCCGTATACGTACTGTCTAAACGCAGACATTCCTCACTGCAATAAAAGCACACTGCGCCGCGATGTACGGTACCAAAATTGTACAACAACTTACAACATCCCTCCCTATATTAACCAATAGATATAACCCAATACATCCCAGTCACAATCTTTGTCTATCCCCTATATGGGTGGACCTCTTGCGCTGATGGGTCCACTACTGATAAACCTCACTGAATCCATTTATTAGTGTGAGAGGCAAATATTGGTTTCTTTAACCCTTGAATAGTACCCCCTGAAAATAGTTCGCTTCTTAGTCTGGCTACGGGGTGTCTCCTTCCAGTATTCGGAACGTCTATTCATTTCAACAGCGGATTTAGCATTACATCATTCGAATACTATTTGGCTCGTGTCAACTATTGGCACCGGCGTAATTTGAATAATTTTTGTACTCAATAAGTTACGTTTAATATTTTACTGATGGAATGACTGAAATATTTACCTTATATTAGATTGGAATATACTCGTATGATATGATCTTCATTATTATTTTGGATTTTTGCTCGACCTTTAAATTGTTAAGCGCAAAATCTTAATTTTGAAAACTGTCTCGTTTCCGACTTCGAACAAGCAAATAGTGTCTTTATTTTATTAAACTTTATGATATTTGGTTAGTGTTCGACATAATTTCCTGGATCGTGAAACAGGGCAAATAGTTCCAGTTTATATTATCAGGTATTGAGAATTGGTCAGACCTAACTTAACGGAAACGACTTTTCTCTGCGTAAGTGCTAACTTATGTTTATTAGTTTCGTTTGCTCTTTTCATAAAAATGGCCAATCACAGAGATTATGTGAATTTCATTGCGTATTTCCAATTACAATGCAAAGGCGCAATTAAATGTTACAAACCGGGTCTGGTGATTGTATATGTCGCTATATAGAAACCAGAAATGATCATTGCTACATTTTACATCGGGCTTGCAATATCATACTGATCAATACAGTAATAGATTAGCTCGATATAAGCTTACCCCGTGTTTTAGTATAGTAACCGACCTCATTGGAACGCGAACCCAGGCCCAATGTGTAAATTTAGAGAGAATTGGAAATGTCCCCTTTGAATATAGCTGGGTGAAGAGAAATGAGGTACCGGTACAGATTCCAAACTAAAACAATTGTGTACCTCTCTCACTGTAATTTTTTTCCATCTCTTTTATTCAAGGCTTATATCGTCAAATTCATGCATGTATTACATATATGTAACATAGTTATAAAGACTACCACGATTATACATTTCTCTTAAACGCTGTTGTTATTATTTTGCTAAATAGAATCGGAATTTGTACAGAAAAATATCTGCATCCGGTTTTCGATTATTTATTTTACAGTAGAAAATGAAATATTTTGCATGCATTAGGTAAAACTTCACAGGAAGCCAATATCTTAAAAATAAAAAATAAACGAAATTAACATAGTCTAACGTAATATCAAAATTTTAAATTAAGTATAAATTTAATGTCTAAGTCTACGTCTCCACTCAACTGCTCAAGCAAAAAAAAACATGTCCTTTGTTCACCTTGTTTACTCGTTGGCATCGTAGCGCTTACCAATAAGTTATTTAATCGTTGTACAATAGGGAAACCTTCTTGTCGTCGGAACCTACATATTCCATGGGCTATCACGGTTTATAAACTTATTTTGGTGTTTCATTATCTTTTGGAATCTATCCATCGGTGAACAGTTACATCTTACTAATAAACCCAGATGTTTAGATAGCTATACATCGGCATTAATACTAATATAAACGTCATGCAGAATCTCGTCTCTTATACAACATGCGTTTAACTTATTAAGTATTTTACCAGACAGACGTAATATTGTCTGTATCTTTCTGGAAATGGTCAAAACACCATTTGACAAGGCAGCTCAGGGTTCATCCTCCCACCCTATACCGCTTTACCATTTCACACTTACATGCTATTCAACAGCTTATACCCGCAAATGTGGATCTTATATCTCATGCATATCGTTTTACTTTTGTCAATAATAAAGTTGCTTCACCCACTTTCAAACTAGATATTTATATATATCATGCAGCCAATTAGTAACATCCTGATATAACCATATTCAATTATTCGCATATTTTCTACTACCATATTTATTAGGGTCATATCTAACCCCAATGCACCTCTATACGATCCGCTAAGGCCTCTAATACTAGAACCGTTCTTTTTAGTGAAATTATCGAAGCGTATGCCTACATCTACATTTACTACATCAAATGTCACTAAACCGACGGCGGCCCCTACACCAATGTCAAATTCCACCAACCCGACACTGGTATTTAAGTTCACTTAAAAGAATATTAAAGTGTGTTTACTGGAACACTGGCACCTTATCGCAAACCATCAGTTATTACCCAATGTATTTCCGAAACCACCAATAGTTGCACTTATATATCCTACGACACCGCCAATATATCCAAAAGTGAGATTCTCACAAGCTTCATGCATGATTAACCTATCCCTTCACTTATGTGACTTAACTTAGGTTTACGGTTTACAATAATATTTTGTACGCCGCCCCAATAGTCGTCCAAATTACTCATCAAACTACGGATGAGATCTGACGATTATCCTCTCAGATCGAAATGCGTCTAGCATTCATAGCGTATAATTGCTATGACATCATGGTCACATTCTAACCCGGCTAGCTTCGATCAGTGTTGCCGAATGCCTATCATTCATCTACACTGCAAAATCCATCTCACTGGGACTCAAACCCGGAAAAAACATAAACATAGACAATACTAACATTCGTAAAACATCTATCGAACAACGTCTATAGGAAACGTTTTGGATATCCTTAAAAGGCTCTTATCATTCCATCACAAAATAAAACTTTCCAGATCCATATATAGACATTTTTTAAATTATTTTTACAATTACTGGACCAATTTATCAACTGCTAGTCTTCACTATTTTAAGTATTCTTATTATAGGTTGAAGTAAACATTCTTTCTTTCCATGTGTCGTGGGAGTAAAACAGTAGTTTATTTATGTCAATTGCGTCCTAAGGATGATTTTAATAGCCTACAAGGTAAGCCTTTTATGAGTTTGTTTGCTTTCTACTGAAAATCAGTATCTACAAAGGTTATCTTTCTGGATATATATAAGAAGTATCGACAACAGTCATCAATCAAATCTCCCTCACCCGTACGAAAACCGACATGTACTCAAGTACCTTTCCAAAATCTTTAGACCTGCCTTATCAATAAATCACACAATCAATATTATTTTTCTTTTAGATTATTATATAGATATTTACAATCACTGGGTCTATATAAAAACTACTCGAAATCGGTTGACATTAGTGCATTTACTGTGTGTTGTGTAATATGTGTTTGAATATTCATATGTTAGGTTTAAATATACCCACTTCTTTCTTTATGTAAGTAATGTGGGCGCGTTTTATTTCAAGGTGCAGTGACGAACGTGATTTGTGATACTGTGATAAACGTGATTTGTTTAGTGATAAGCAAAATATGGTGCAGTGATGATTATTATATATATTTTTTATTTCAGACATATTCAATTCAATTCCACTAAAAAGCAAATGGCATTTCCTGCCCTCCGTGTTAATTGACTTGAATTGACCTAATCGGACGGAATATTGAGAAATGTTGATAGTCAGGTGAACCGACAGTGCAATAGAAGAAGGACTAAAGAACTAACTGTGTTTTATTAAATTATATTGATGCATTATTGTGCAGTGAAAGAATTCAGCTTAAACAATGTATATGAAGTATAATAAGCAATCAACAATCATCTTCCTTCCTCCCGTACGTATATCTATATAATGTTTTATTTTCGTATATAGTTATAGTTCTGTGCATTCACTGGGCCGTAAAAATGGTACGGTATTAAATGTATTGCATTTACTGTGAGCAGGCCTGTAGTCAAGGGACATGAAGGGCGGCAACCCTACTCTCGCCTGGAAAATTTGAAACCCTCTAGAAAATTAGAGAAAGTACACCATTTTACGTTGGTTTTCTCTTTGTCCGCCCCTAAAAATAATCGCACCCTACTCCTAGCTTGTTATAGTCTGGCTACGGGCCCGACTGTGAGTCCACTTTCCTTTTCAACCATGATGTCTAAACTGAAAATTCCTAATTTTTGTTTTGTGTTTCTGTTAGATTTAAATATACATGAGTCTTGGGATATGTTATGGACAAAACTGTGGGTTCAATGCCATAAACATTATTTTTTATATTCTTTATCTATACCATTCAGTGCTATAAATTATTGTAATTGCAAATTAAGTCAGTGCTGTTATGTTTCCTTCTTCCGGAAGTAATAAGTATCTTCAACAATTTTCATCAGTCAACTTTCCCCGCCCCTCCGTCTGGTACACATGTCGAAACACATTCGATTACATCACTTCTCTAGATCTTTAAAATCTGTATAACTGCCTTTTAGTAAATCACAAAGTAAGCAAGCTCTCTATCTATCTTATATGTGTGTATGTATTATATTCATATGGACCGATTTAACCAGAACGCAATGTTGGGTAGATGATTCCGGTGAAATTTTTATATTTAGGCAAGATTATTTATGTACTACAAAATTAATCCATATTATCACTATAGGACAACGAGCCTGATATTAACTCTTTAATAATTTTACATTCAATATTCATAAGAAAGTCTTCACATTATAGCTTATCTCGCTTATTTTGTGGCTGTCATTGCTCATGAACAATAAATGAGATGATGTTGCACACTATGTTAAATCTCTACTACCACTTTATACTATTGCATGAAATATGAAGAAAATAAACTTTTCACGGTCAAATATGTTAACTTCTTTCATAATTGTATGTTAAGCTCCCTTCAATGATTAATATTCATTTGACTTGCAACGAAATAAATCGAGACATGACCACTATACACACCAAGTATTACATCCAACATTCCATTCCTGAGATATCGTATTCACAAGCGTATTGGGCACTTAGACATGCATACACACACACGTTATCATGACACACAGTCCGAGGAATTCTTTGAAACATTATTTGTATTGAGCCCTAGACCCTAACCTTGAAAATAAATCCACCTTTGTATTCCTTCCGTGGTCATACTCTTCCTGTTGAATTTCCTTCCTAGGACCTTGATTTTTTTGTTCAGGTCATCGAAAGGCTCAACATGACTGCATAGATTCCGATGATGCCTTCGCGGTCGGCATGGGAGCCAAACAGTTGACTACACTGTGTGTGAGGTCTCTTCATGTTTGCAACTCTTATTTAAATATACATATATCATGTGACATGGGAGTAACTTGTTTGAGCAAAACATTGGGTTCACTGTCCGTATATATATATATATATATATATAGCACTTGCTTCTCCCATTGGTATCCTTTACAACGATTTATCTCCATCCTGTCTTAGGATGATTTTAATTGCCTTTTAAGGCAATGCTCTTATGGTTTTGTTTGCTTTCTACTGAAGATCAACATATACAAAGGTTACAAGTAGGCATCATTAACGACAAACATCAATCAAATCTGCTGATTTTTAGACGGAAATCGATTCAGTATAGCTGTGCACCAAAAAATAGAAATAAATCTTCGGCCTCAATGTTAGTTTCCTGTGAGAACGATGTGACACGACTGCTGGTGATTTTGGCAATGAAAGACGGAAATTATGATAACATATTTATAGCCATGCCGTCTTGACTCCTTTGGCACCACATTGCTCAGTCGTGTAAAAATCTATCAAATTCAATTTAAAACGTCAATCTCTTGTCATAATAACAAATGCAGTACGCGTAGTTGGGTTTTCTTTTATTAGGCTACATTGTAGATCGCAACATATACACGTCCACGGTTAATTATCATATGGGAATGCAGGTCTCCTGGAAAGTATAGCGTGATAATTGCAAAGCTGCTAATTGCATTTTATTCATTCCGATGAAATAAATTTGATAAACGGCTGTAAAACGTTTTTACTAAAGTTGGTATGACAATGTGATGTTAACAGTCGCCTACGCTATAATGATTTCTCGTCCACCATAAAAGAGTAATTTGTACATTGTGTACATATTTATTTGGATACCACGACTTCTTCATAAATTAATGGCTGCTAATATACGTCGGCAGTTGCCTTTTAAGAGATTTACATTAAATTAAACAGTTGACTTGCAATTTGCATCCGGTAAAGTGAAATGGTGAAACCCAATAGAAAATATGCATTCACCCAAAGTCAATTGAATCTAGCCGAATATTTACTATTACGAGGTTTAATGCACACGACTAATTTTAATCTACATCAAAATTTCGACTAATAAT
Source organism: Molpadia intermedia (assembly GCA_027574765.1). Classification (NCBI taxonomy): domain Eukaryota; kingdom Metazoa; phylum Echinodermata; class Holothuroidea; order Molpadida; family Molpadiidae; genus Molpadia; species Molpadia intermedia. The sequence continues at coordinate 3,339 of JAODAF010135239.1, read as the reverse complement.
CGTAATCATTTTCTTAAACATACAGAACACAGGCATATCGATTTTTTTTGCAACAAAAATATTATTACCCCGTAAATTGTATTATGATCAGACGACACTTATATTATCAAGCTAGTCTAAAGCAATAAACAAACACATGAATTTGATTGAGATAAATGTGCGAACGACGTCAAATAGGAACGTCTAATAAACATAAAAGGTGATTAATTGTGGTTAATTGTGGTTAAAGGTGGTAAATATCCAAATAAACAGTCTCGAATGATTTGATTTGACAGAGTGCACATATGGTAATGACATATTATCTCTCTATGAGAGAGCCTATATAATAAAAAATAAAAGATTCCGCGTGTTGGAAAATGAAAAACAGAACAACACGTACCGTACAGAAAACTATGAGAAGAGGGGAAGATAATTTTCAATATCAGGAAAAATTGAGTACGAGCAGGACTCGAACCTGCATCTGTTGTTCTACGTGCAACTGCATTTACCATTTGGGCTATCGAACTCATCTGGTGAAAGACATTGCCGCAAGGAATTAGAACATGACAATTAATATAACCACACTAACTGTTTAATGTAACAGTTTCGTTCTGTTCCTGGCGATCGAAACGCAATTACTTCCAGATGAGAATATATTCGTAGTTTTTTCATCGATTTTCAATTATAGGCATTTTAAGTAAACAAGTCATCACACCATTATGTTTACATAGAGATTATTGGGTATATATCATGCGTTAAGATGATAAATAGTCAAATAAATCTGAAAGGCGGTAAAACGCTTATTAGCGTGTTAAATCCGAGTCACTGTTTATCTTTAATCCAAGCATCAACATAGACAAATAGAGCTACAACCGTACGCTTCATCGTCATACATGCAAACAACCTTAATGGACCTCAAACCTGTGAACATCTGCTCAACACTCATACACGATTGCATTGACCTTGATTGAGGAAAAATACCATTTTTATTGCAAAATTCAACAGTTAGTGGGGAGGAAGTTGGGTAATGTAGACATTCCATACTGCTTGATTGTGTAATACAACAACTACGATCTTTCGTTTTGTCCTTTTGCAATTACATTTATTAGAGGAGTTTAATTTTATTGAATCAATCGCTTTCGTAAGCATATATATGTAGAGGATCATATGAGGTGACAGAGGCAGGCGTAAAGTGATCAAATAAACCTTCGATACAAATTATTTTTCGATACAAATTATTAAAATTCGATACAATCCATGTTAATGCGAATGAAACTTAAAATATTTGTTCGTGTTCTTCTGCTGTGAACATGCTCAGCATTTCCAATGCTCCAGATCTTGTGTACAAACTTACCAACTATAGTTCTGTTCTATAATAATATATTGTCACGATATTAATTGTGCACATACTGAACTACACCAAAATGTTCATGACATACCGGTATATATATATAATGACTGCAGCTCTTGTTATTAGCAGAAATCCAACAGTTGGATATTTGTTATTAATTAATTAAGTTTAATTCTCGTTTTTGAGATAGATTGTTGTAAAAGTGAAAACAAAAATAATTGCGTTTGTTTTCAAATTTTACTTATTTGTGAGAATCACACAACCTAATTTATCATAATATAACGCGTGATTTCGTGTCACGTACCGTAGCTCAAGAGGTACAGATGGTTAAAATTATCTCATAATAAGTAGAATAATAGAAAACATAGAATTGAATGAATAATGCACATCCTAATTATGGCGAATAATAATCGTAAAGTCCAGCGTCATGCTCGATACGGAGAAATGCGTTAATAATTACATGTCATCCGTAATTTTCTAGAACAAAGTCATTTGAAACGACTTGAATCCTATGACACATTATATGATATTTCGAACAAAATGTAAATATTGATTTCAAATTATACATGTATATATGTTAATAACATCTTGAGTGTTATTCGAAATACATAAATAAAATGGATAAAAACGTGTTTCATTTTGGCGAGTGATTATCCTACAAATATATAACCTATATGTAATATATATAATATTTAAAAATTGTTTTCCTACAATCATTGTGAAAGGACATGTTCGACTAAATTGATATATATTACTGTATGAGTACAGTAAGTGGTAAATACATTATTAGACCTTAATTTCTATCGCTAATGAATTGTTTGATTATATGGTTTATAAACCATGCCTTAAGTATATTGATTACATATGATTAAATATATCCAAATAAAACCTATTAATAAAACTTCACTATTAATTCAAATTATAACTCCAATAAAGCCATCTGAAAAAAGCAACTTCATTTTACGTTCCATAATCTGCGTGATGAACTACCGTGTGTTATTTTTCTATAAGCAGCCTTTGTCACTTAAAATGTTAAAATGTGTCAAAATTGCAATAATAATTATTAACGATTATTAAACAATTTGTATCTTAATAAGAAACACCTAGATAAAAATGCAGAACTTACCTCACGCAGCTGTTTACTCCAGTATATAGATATACGTACGCCTTCCTTGGATGTATACAGACTAATGTAAGCCACGTATTTAGTAGAGAGCACATATACCGTATGAGACACGTGCATTAATTGCCTGAAATGAAATGACTTCTGCAGGCTCTTGTTACGCGTTCTTGACGAGAGATTTAGGAAAACTAGTATTTTAGACTACTTATGAGTAAAACAAAGTGGTATTGCGGGTATGTCGATGGCTCTCAAAGTTCGAGCATGTCATCAAATAATAATTATGGGAATATTGTGACTGTTGTTGAAGAAAAAGAATAACATATGTAGTCTCCCAAAGTAGATGAAAGTAAACCGTATAAACGATGTCGCGGAGAACACTTAGTAACAGTGTTTTCAAGTATCATCCTCTGGATCTGAAATTTTCAAGTTGAGCGGACCTCTAACTACAATTATTAATCTTGTACAGGTATTCTCTATTTTATTATATATCATTCTTAAAACGACCTATTGAGTTTGAAAGGAATATCGGTAATGCATTCGAGGCTGTTTATGTTTATGGAAATTTTTTAAAACTTTTTTTGGATTATGTAGACATTTTCATTGTTCATTCAAAAATGTTCTTCAGAAATATGTACATTCATTTGTTTAAATTATTGAAATTATGCAAATTAAGTAAAAGATATATATATATATATAATATATACAATGAAAGGAATTGGTTTACTTGCAGATTTTAGTCGATATATTATGATAAATTCTACCCAAGTACTGGAAAGAATTCCCTTGTTCATAAAAGCAAGGTGCCAGTCCTTGGGTAGAATTTCTCATTAATATATCGACTAAAATCTGCAAATAAATCAATTCCTTTCATTGTACTTGTCATTGT
>JAODAF010135238.1:0-17273 GCA_027574765.1 Molpadia intermedia | reverse complement strand
CAAACTCAACAATGCAAACTTGGATAGACTTCATAGTTGGTACATAGCTTACCTTTAGTGAGTAGAAGAATGCTTTTCATTTTAGCTTCGGTTGAAGGTCAACAGAGAATATTGAAACCCTTGTAATCGAGAAAACGTAACATTGCTAATTTGGATAAACCTCATTTTTAAAATGGCAAGGAATCACAAAACCTTTTGGTTTTCTGGTTAAACATAACGGTCATGTGATCAAAGGTCAATTAGTGGTCCAAAACTGAGATTTTGAGTATTGAGAATGAAATGTCCGTTAGGTTCGGGAGTTATGCTATTGTAATCCAATAGTCGAACTGCTTCCGGGTGACGTTTGACCTTTGGTGACCTTTTAGGATATATTTTGATATTTAAACTTGACACCATATTCAGATCTCAAAGATACCTTCCGATCAAAAATGTCAATTAGTTGACCACTGTGCGACATTTGTGTGCGAAGTTATCAGAAGTCAAATTTTGGGGTGGTTTAAAGGATTGGTCAGTTTGATGGTCGTACAGATTTGTTGTGTAGTTTATTTGGAACCAGCATGTCAAACTACTACCCAAGGTCAAAAGGTCAAATCAGTAAAAATGCTTATTTTGAGAGAGCCGCCAACTCACGCTTAAGTCGGTCACATGTTTCTCAAGTGTTATGGTGGGCCAAATGTTGCTTTTGCGACATTTTCTTCACCAAAGGTCTGACAATGTTGATATTTTGAGTTGTAAATTAGTTGTTGGGTGATAGTGGGTACATGTGGGCCAAATATTTATTTGGACCCAAATATTTATTTTTGGACAAGCATTTTGGGCCCAACCATAAGTCAGATTGTAAGCAAACTTGGTATGTTTTTGTTGGGTGATAGTGAGTACACTTGGGCTCAAAAATATTCTGCCCAAATGTTAATTTATTTTTAGAGTGATGACATATATAACACATCATTTAAATTGTAATATTTCTCTAAACAAAGAACCATGGTGCCCTTGGCCTCTTGTTATTTAGTTTTGTAAGTTGATTTTCTTTGCTTCTTTGCTTCTCATTACACATTACACATTACTACATACTAGTATACAACGTGCGTGAATTCATTCGGATCCTTCTTAACTGAAAAGACCACCGGTTTTTACTAGTTTGATTTGATTTAATATTTCCATTATATTCTAGAATAACATCAAATCATATTTTAACAAAATTAGTAATTGAAAACATATTATTGTACAAATTAATTTAATTTAATATATTGCCAATTAATTTTTTAAACCAAATAAAACCTAGAAAATCTATCTGTACAAAGATATGGATGACTTTGGCTGATTCATGACCGTTCATGATTTCACTGTCTAAATTTCGGTCTGAACAATGACAGAGACTCCAATCCACTTAACCATTGATGCAATGTCGAGAGTGCAAACTGGATCGATTGTCGGCTGGAAATATCGAAATAACAAAACCAAACGGGCTGTTGATGACGTCATAGCAATCGCGGAACATTTACCTGTAGACATGCTCGAAAACTACCTTTAGATTCGACCTCCGCGCTAGCATGTATAAAGACGAGCATGTATATACCTTCCACTCGCCTCGGTCGACAGACACTGTCGAGTTGGTATATACAGGATTCGACAACACAATATTGCCATGATATTTAAAAGGGGGTTGGCTGGGTTGACCAATGAATATATAGACCTACATATAAAGATAACAACAATCAATTTCCGTTGTGCACGAATGTCTTTGCATTCATGAACAACACCCGACGCAACGACGGCCTTCACACCACTGCACATATATCACCGTGGTTACTATATCATTTGAAGTCGAATTTATTCCATACCATATAAGTCATATTGCAACACATTGTGTGAGCTATACTGTATGCTACTGAGCCACTAAATTGATTCACAAAACCATAGTGCCATACTACACTTTTGTTCTCTGTGGGGGCTCATGTGCAAGCAGTGCCGATTAAGTTTCCATTCATGTGTGTCTTGATATTACTTTGTCAACCGATATCGGAAGCTAGCTAACTATTTTCTTTGCGTATTATATAGGCATAAAACTCATTTTTTAAATTTATCGTATAACATCATAATTGCGATAGCTATATAGAGACTTATAATGATTCATGTACGGAGCACTATCGAGGACGTAAAACAAGACCGTCGTCCGGACATTGGATAATAGCATGGCTCGCTGGGGTATCCGCAGGCTCTTGACCACCTGACAACCAACAATGGAACCTCTACCCGTGAGACCGAATCTATAGATCAATACTTACGGATTCGAGGTCTCCGTGCAACTGTGAAGCCGTGTGTGTCTTCTTCTCGGCATAGCGTGCAAATATGTACTCGCCGTACTTGAGGAGTTAACCAAACACCCTGATGCAGTGAGCCTGCAATGCTGACACTACAGTAGTCGCGAATTTCTACAGGCCAGCATTCGTAACATCGAGTCTGTATTTTTAATTAAACATTCATGTACGAACATTGACCACCTGGAAACAGGCAATAGCATTCCTCCCCGTGTGACCGAGCTTCAAGTCACTTTCCGCGGCTTCAATTCAAGGTCTCATTTCAGTGCAACCGTGAAGACGTGTGCGTCCTGTCCTCGTCATAGTGTGCAAAATATGCCACAAGCGGTATACTGGTATACTTGAACGTTTAAGAATAACCTAGTACCTCTTCGTGATATAAAAATTATTAAATATTCGTCAGCCGACTCATTCCCCAACGATTCTCAGGATGAATCGGAATGCCAAAAAGTCTTCGTGGTCAATCAGGAATGGTAAATCTATTTATATTATTTTCATGATGTTTATATAGTTTTTAAGATGTTGGAATGTAAACAATCTTTTTCAGACGATCTCAAATTCACAAATTTGCTCAAGATAACTCTTACGATAGTAGTCGTCGTATGATATGAAGAACTTAGTTGTGTCAGTGCTGTTCTATCATGGTTATATTCAATCAAGGTTGTCAATATTTTTTTAATCTATGAGATTTGGGGCATTATTTTTTAATTTTGTTACAATTTTCTTATCGAAAACAAAATTTTGATGTTACGTGACGGGCCTTCTGGATTCGTTCTCGGTGGTTGCAAGGCCATGTTGCCACAACTAGCATATTCAATATAATTGTTATAAAAAAGGAGAGGAATGCGATTAATTTTGTGGTGACGCTTTGTCGTTGTCGACTGAATAATATCAAACCCGATACTCGCATATAACATACCTGCTCAAGGACGGTGGCGTAACCATAAAAAGTTTGTTGTTGAGGATGGTTGGTATATGAATGTCAAATGATCTCTTGAAATACCCCGCATCCGTATGGTTATCTCATATTACATATACTGGCAGAAGTATGGTTGGGCCCAATGGCGGCTTGAATGAGGAAGCAGTTCGGGGCAAGCAAGACTTCAATGGGGCAACTTTCATTACAATCATATAGTATACATAAACGCTAAACTCGTGCTAGGCTATTGTAAAACAGTGTCACGTTGGGTGGGGCAGAACAAAAACGGAAACCCATTTCCCACACCTTCCTCTCCCTGGGGCCGCCACTAGTTGGGCCTCGATACATAACGTTCCCAACAAATAAAAAGCACACGTCTAATTCGAAGTAGAGTGTAATAATGTTTTGATATATTCAGCCGGAGTTATCAGTCAAACGAGGTTATGTAGTCTACCGCCATATGATAATACATTTTTACCGGAATCAAGGTGTTCTAAGTTTACAGGGTATCACACTCAATCACCTTACTATTATTATAATTATGCACTTTCAAATATATAAAAAAATATTTCGTTAAGCTAAGCAATATCACTATCTTCGTGCATTATTTTGTCTGTCAGAAATTATCTAACCAAAGCGATTGGTCACTTACTTAGATCGTCTGGAACCGACGTTAATATCGCTAAATTAAAAGTGCTGTACCGCGTAGCACGCTTTGACAAAACTTCAAATTTCAGCCATTGACGTCCCAGTGGAACATACTCTAATTTATGTCTATCATACACAATCCGTAGTTAATTTCTCATTTGCATACTGCACGCTGAAGTAATATGTTTTCGGTGACACTGAAAACTCACGTGTCTTGGCTACGTGGGAAAGTACCTTCATATTCTTCATCTAGTTTATAGCGTTTGGCATAAATACGTGATTGATCTCAAATGACCTTTGATCACAAACTTCCATCAATCCTTTCATACATCTTTCTTGGAGGAGAAACCCGGTCAATACATTGCCATGCAATTATTACTTATTATTACTACTACTACTATACGCGTTGTCCAACTTCGGTTACGCGTTGTAGAAACATCCAATCATTTCAGTCATGTGATATTTCCGGCAACGCGTAGTGGAATTCCCACTACGCGTAGTAGAAACTTTAAAAACATGCATGTGTCCAAATTCCACTGTGTGTTACAATTACTGCAACATGCAGAATTTTAGATTGTCAAATGCGTAATCCAAATTCGACTACCGAACATATCACATGATTGAAAGCAATTCATTGATTGGCTGTTTCTACTACGTGTTGATACAGTTGTTATGGCCCCAGTGGCTTGCCATACGAGTCCGCCATTACCAAAAAGTCAAACTATGGCGCGCGTCGGCAGATGAGGAAAGCAATTATTAATCGGGCGACAGGTAATAAATGACCAATACAGTGTGAATACAACCAATTTGTATACGGAAATAGTCAGTTCATTGAAAATGGTACCGTAAGTAATCTAGATCGATAAACAATAACATTATCGTGATGTTTTGTAGAAAGCTAGATTATTTTGGCAAATTTCGGTTTAATGTGATAGCGTCCATACGCGTCCGCCATTACCAAAAAAGTCAATCTATGGCGCGCGTCGGCAATCGTATATGCGGAAAGCAGTTATTAATCGGGGCGACAGGTAATATATGACCAATAAAGTGTGAATACAACCAATTTGTATACGGAATTGTCAGTGATCTAGATCGATGAACGATAATATCATCGTCATGTTTTGTAGAAAGCTAGATTATTACATATTGTTTGTGACATTGCTTCATAAGCGGTGTGCGTTTTGTTGACAATGGACTACCACTTCAAGGTACTCAATAGCTTCATATCCTCCACTGGATGTGTTTGATGCACATTTTAATGCTCAAAACCATGCCTCAAAATGCCTCAGAATATAGCCGAAAAATAAAAAAAATGGCAAAATTGGTGACGGGACCATTGTGAGATCAGCGCCGTATCGTAATTTAGATTTGAACCTCCTGGTGGAATTTAGGGAACCTTGTACACAAAAACCAGTAATTGCTTTATCTAATTAAACCAAAACCGGACTGATACATCTTTCATTGCTTTGCTGGATCACATTTGGGCCAAAAATTGACTGAATATTAAGATCGATTGGCCATGTTACTGTCAATCCCGTATTTGCTATTCAATAGTTTTCAGAGCTGAACCAATTCTCCATGCAGGACTGATCAGCTGTACATCTTGCAAGCAAGAAGATGAGTTCCAGCAAATGCAACCAGTATTATTCTAGGAAAATATTAGGGATAGTATATAACGTTATGGCGAGTATTCTCCCCGATGATTAAAGTATTCATCAAAGGTATGAAGCATTTTCGAACCTGGAAACCTCGAGGCCCGAACCACGACAATCATCCCGACAGTGTTTGTTCATAGGTATTGGCTCGAAGAGCCCTTTCAAGCATGCTAGGAAAACACACTTCTTACCAATCAGTGCCACAAATAGTATGTAAGAGTCGCGCACGCTACACGGCACACGGTCACGTGGCAAATGCCCACTCTAGTTTTTTTCTAATATAACTCCTTTGGTAAACCTTTGAGAAAATGGAGAAGATTTTATTTGCCAATGATTTAAACTGTGCCCACACTTCACTGCTTGTATTTATTATAATTATGCTATTAAAAAGTCCTGTTAATTCCTGCTTTTAATACGGATTTGCATATAATCATCAAAGAATCACGGATCGTATGATTACAAAAAACTACCCTTCTTCTGGCTCAATTATAAAACGTTTTATGAGATTACTGGCAGGATTTATTACTAAAGTTCTCTCTGTTCTAAGAATGCAAATAAGCGAAATTAGCAACGTATGCGAGTTGACACAGTCCATATTACCATTTAATTAGCATTGTTGTACTATTGCTGAACAAGATATATACATATATTAGATAAAGTGCTTTAAGTTTAACCAGCAAGGATTCATGGACAGTCTCATAATCATCCAGGTGAAATCGACAATGTATAATGAACGATCGTATTACCATTTAATAAACGTTGTTTAGTACTCTTTAAACTATTCTGTCAAGAGTTCAGTTTCGATTTTATAAACTTTAATTATTATACTTCGTCTTGGGGTCATTGTGTTATTGCTATACGCAGCCATTTCAGTACCAGTACACATGTACCACACACCATTACATTATATGGTTACATTTCGCCACTAAAGGAACAACAGTCAGGCCGTCTACTATAATTATACCCCATGCCAACCATTCGTGATGTGGTATTGCTAAAAAGTTAAAGATGCCCTATATAGGCCTACTTGAATAACTCACTCAACTTGAACAATAAATTCTTTATAATAATTTGAATAACTTTTAAAGTTGAATTAATAAAAAAAATTGTTTCAGTTTTTGCATTCTTGACCAAGTTAACATTGATTTCCCTTGGCAAATCAGTTAGGGTCCCACAAGTTGGAAACATGTAAAAACGAACTTCCAGTAGTGTTTGAACCATAACAAAGGACGATCACGAGTTCTTGTAACAAGCTTCGCCGTTGCCAAATAACTTTCTGTTGCAAAACTTACAAGGTCCGGAGGTTGGCCTGCCTTAGTCTTGACAAAATATTATGAAAAAGGAGCCAGGTATTTCTCCTAGGTCTTACTAAATGCATTACTAATTACATCTATATAGGCAAAGACGTAATGTTCTGCACACTTTCAATAATTAACTACGAATATTTGGAATATAGCAGAATTCTTCCGTGCCTCATCTGTTAAAGGCACTTGCCAGTAACCCTTAGCTGGGTCAATAATGGTTATACCCCTTTCAGTAGCTTCACTAAAATGTAACTTATGTTTGCCATTGATAATCATCAACCACACATAACCTCACAATGTTTTTTATCCCGACCAAATTTACAGGTGACGTTCAGGGATTCTCTGATTCGTTTATAACTCCCACAACTTTGGCAACGTTTTGGGGCCTTTGAGGAATCCTGTTATAATGTTTTAATTGAATTAATTGGCAACATAGTCCTAGAGGTTTGGTAGGAAATTAATACTCATTGATGGTTGAGTATGCTTCATCCCGTTTCTCTCCTTTTCTCTGGTAAAACATCTTGGGCATGTATAATTGAATACGGTCTGCTTCTTCCTTTTACTTTAGTAGCCATGCCATGTCTTCTACATAGTCAACATATTACTGGAAGCTGGCAAGTAAACAAGTCACCTGCTTTTAGCAACTTTTATCTAGCACATTTTTTGTACAGTCTATTTGCTATTGGTCTCGTCTGAGTTCAAACTAGAAATTGGATCATCATGAGTTTCACCTTAAGATGGAGCTAATTAAACAAGCTTAGTTCAGGCTCTTCAATTTAAAGTAATTCTTGTTTCACTTTCGTCAATACCCGGTTGGCTTGGCTTCTGTTGCGTCATAATTAATGTATACAAAAATATAGTATCTCTTCCTCTAAATACCTTACCATTACCTGCATAGAAATACTTCTATAAATACTTCTATACTACGTACCAGCCTAACAACCAGACTAATAACATTTATATAATTACATTATCATGAATGTCATAAGGTACAAATAATGTATAAATGGTGCTGTAAAATACACAATTCTACAGTTAAGTATTGCTATTTAGCATATTTTCCATGAACTATGTGTGTGATAGCAATTAGTGTCTCCCATTAGAGCAACACAAACGCCATTTATCTTGCTGAACTACCGGTAGTCATGACTCTAATTTGATGCATATAAGCACCATGTGTCATTTGACCTAGTCAATATGACTTCTTTAATGCCTCATAGTTTCCACAACCCTATCAGCTAACCTCACTTAAAATATTTAATTTCATTACCAAAGCCTTAAACTAAACTGATTACAGAATGTTTGTTACAAACTTGATTATTAATGGCGTCTTCTCATAACTGAATACCATAAACATTTTCAGATTGAGGGTATATTAAACAATTAGTAAGTGGTACGGAAGCCACCCGTCACCGTTCATAGTTTTTATGTTGACGTTATTGGTCCAGCGTTTAACATATATAGACTACCGGTGTCTCGAGTATATTACCATATACCAACTGACCTCTATATGATTGCAAGATCTGGTATCGGGATGTTAATATATTTCTGCTTTCGCACATTGGTGATCAGTCACTTCTCACATATCTAAGGTCATTGCAGTTTGGGTAAGCTGGCATATTTCGACTGCTTCCTGGCCAGTATGATACCGTACTGTAATCAGTCTTGGCTGACCAGTTCCAACCTCTTCACGAGACTGATACCTCAACCGTGAATTCCTGTTTCCGCGTAGAGGCACTGACCTACTTATCGTTGGAATGTCGATCTTGTTTATTCTTCGAATCCACTTGAAACGTACTTTGCTGGTCATAAGCCTTTTTAACGCTTTCCTGTAGGTGCTGTTTACAAAACCATATAGAAACACATTAATCAGACTATTGGATACAGCCAAAAGGAATGCAGTTCTAGCTACAGTGCCCTTTGGTTCTTTGATAAAATGCATACTAAATGTAAGTGAGATATATGGTGTCCAGCAACACACAAACACGCAGTATAAGAAAATCATGCTTCGAACAGCTTTACGTTGACGCAACCTGTCAATCAATGGTTGTTTGAATTGTACCATTGAGTCATTTAAACTAGGAATATGTTGCGTTGAGGCATCGGACAAGGCAGTGATCATATTGTATGAAGAACTCTGTCCATTGTCAACTGTTAGTTTGTTTTCTTTAAGGATCTCCGCTGGTTCGGTATTTGTATTGGATTTTTTGTATTGTGCCGCTGAGGCATCGGACAAGACGGTGATCGTATTGTATGAAGAACGCTGTTCATTGTCAACTGTTAGTTTGTTTTCATTAAGGATCTCCGCTGGTTCGGTATATGTATTGGTATTCATGTTAACCAAAGAAATTTCTCCGAAGCTTTCGTGTTTGCTACTGTAACTCTGAGAGATGTCCTCAGTACAAGTAGATTCTAATGTGGCGATCTTTAATGACGAGGATCCATTTCTAACATGCTTTTCTGGTTGAACCAAAGAGCAAGAGTTGCTGATGGTAGTGTTTACGGTTGAGCTTGGATTGTTGACAGTTTGGCGACTCTCTTGGGGAATAACAGGACCAACTTCCTTATTCACTCTTTTGGCTGCGACAATAATGCTTCGATATGAAAACGTGATGATTAAAAGGGGTGCGAAGAAACGAAGAGTCTGTATGCCAATGGTTGCTATGGGTGAAATGGATTGCCATCTAGCCGTACATGTGCTCGTTACTGAGTTGAATGAATAGCCCGATCCCTCCATAATTGGAATGGTAGCGTCAATAATACCTAGTATCCAGGTAGCAGATATCATCATATATGTACGCTTTGAAATTCCTCTCTGTTGATTTTCAGAAAATTTGGAGTTCATGATCGCTGAATATCTGTTAACGAAATAGAATATATGCGTCGATTAGGAAATGACTTTTCTCATATTACGTCATGATTCTGACATTACGATTCACTAGTGTTATGTTTACCTTTTATGCCGTTTGGCAAAATGATAGTGCAACGAACGATATAATGCTATCAATGTTAATTTTAAAAATAGCTCTATTATTTTCATTGTCAATTATTTGTCATCAAGATGTCACTCAATGTTACCAATACCGTATTGCTCCCGAATTTAGCTTGAAAAGTTTGCCATAGACAATGCCCTTGTTGGTATCCTATATAGGTGCTTACTTGTTCTCCCTTAAAAAGTCCCATTATGATTTTTTTTAAATTGAATCAGGAAGCTGGATGGACGTAAATACGGACACGTGGCCAGACGTCAATTTTTGAGGAGGTGGGGTGGGTGAGGCGGCACAGCACAACCTGTGAGTAACAGTCGCATATTTTGAGTGGTAAAAAGCACACACATATTGTACGTACATGGCATTGCGTAAATACTGAATATACTAAAATCATTGTCGTGTGCTCAACCTACACACCAAATATGCGACTAATAACTAAGCACTATAAAAGCAACTTACATCTTAACAATTTTGACCTCTATAATTCACAATACGACTTTCTGCACGACTGGTAAACTCTCATGAGATCCGTCATAATGGAGCCCTGACCGGCTTCACTCATCCACCCTGCCCCTGCTGCTGATGCCCCTCGGTAACCCTCGTTAGTGTTAGGATGAATCAACACTTGCCATTGGGTAGGCATAGAAAGCGCTGAATGTGTTGCTAATTGTACATATTATATGTTTACTTAGGTATATGGCAATGGCGGAGTTAGGGGGTTCGGCCAGTAGTGGGTAGACTCCGTGTTTTGAGGCGTTTTGGAGTGGCTAATATGCCAACAAATCCGCCTGAAAAGGGCGCCAATATCTTCTTACGAACCAAGGAGTGTGGCGGCCTGGTCGGTGCTAGCTCCGCCACACACAATATATGGGTATAGCTTGTAATCAGGAATAGGAGAGGATAGGATAGGAAGTAATTATTGAATACATATGAAAGAAAAGTTTACTAACCGTGTCCTAAGCCACGATCTAATTGTATCGACATTATCACAAAACATTTTTATTTCGCGTCAAAATAAATTACACACAAAAATGAAAACATCAAACCATTATAATGCAGCTGCCTTGTTTTGGTGGGGCGGGAGGCTGTTAGAAGTCCAAGAGCTACATCCCAGTTCTATAATTGTCTTTCATCAGCATATTCCTTCGAGGGATTCAACCTGTTAAAACACCTGACTACCGACCAAAGACATAAACACACGTAGGCCTACTCTGTCAAAACAGTGTTTGAAAACTACCTATTAGAGGACTTATCTCAAAATCACCGGATAATATTGGCCAAGTAAGATGTTATATTGAGGACTCGGAATATGTTAATACACCCGCTTATAGCGATAAATATTCTATGAAGGTAGCCTAACGTATATCGCTGCCTAAACTAAACGGAAGTCATGGTGTATGGTGATGTTTATACATGTAGGCTACCCGTCTTGCTAACCCCTACCCGCACACCCCCACCCGGCACACACCGGTAGGGGTTTTCTCTTGTTTGCACCGGTCGGAATTCGATAAAGTAAAAATTTAGACCCTTCTGAAACGTTTAATAGTCTGTGGCTATATGCGCTTGGAATCAGATGCAAACTATTATTGTTTGCCCACCCATTTCTGGTTATATTAGTACGCGAAAGTATAGCGGTCACGTAAAAAACAATCGAACGTTCGAAAGTATGTTTTTTTTTTACGTGACAGCAATACGCATCCGTACGTTAACCTATACTGGTAAGCCACCAACATTTTGCATTCCTATTTATCAAATGTCACAACTGCACGTATGTGGCCTCTAATTTGGTGTTCCAAAACCTTTTGTATGAAAGTAATTAGCAGCTGTGTGTTTATGCCTTCAATTTAATTCCTTCCCCATGCTGCTTTAGGCAATTCCATTTTTACAGCTCGTCAATTACATGCTGTCTTCGAGAATGTATTGGGGTCCTAATGGATTTGAAAATATAGCCTATCTAACACAAAATTTCAAAACACAAAACTTCTTCGCAAGCCGACAAGGAAATGTCCCAGGATCGCTATGACGTCATGTACTTAGTATTTATTTTGAATATTTAGTGCCGACTGTGGCAATCCAGTGTTGCGTGTCGACGCTGCTTGGTAGATAACTAACGAGGCCTACTATAAATCTAAATACAAAAGGAAACCAGAATGCAAGGCATTCATACTCGCAAAGAAAATCATCTGTATAAACTGATAAAATGTTATAGCTATCGCCCAGTGACATAATTTATGATATCTACACCAAAAACAATATACACTATATAGCCTACGCATGCAGGGCACCCATAGGTCTAAGGTCACCAAAACGATTGCAAGGAATCGAAACCAAGAATGATCTATATTTCATTTAGGTGTGAAAATTGGCTCTGCAATATTTTACAATGTCATCATATGTGGGACTTTTCAGACAGAGTAAACTTTGCCCCCGTTGGTAAATGGAATATTCTACTGAATGCACTTGATGGAAAATACCGGCGATGATTATCTCTGAATAATACTTTTTCTTTCAAGTTTTTATCAACTAAAATCAATAAATACAAATTTCATGAACAACTAAAACTGAAGGTGATATTACAAATATAATTTTAATAACTAATTTTCAACTTTGTTTACATTTTCAAAAGGTCAAAAAAATGTTTTCAATAAGTCTATAAAACGACTGCACAAACCTACAGGTTTGCCGGATTGGCCCCAGACCGGCTACAATGCAAGCGATTTCATCGCTCCCAAAAAGAAAACTATTTTTATGAACCCTACAGGTACCGAATGGTTTCGAGGGTACCAAATTTGACATGTACCTTTCGGTCTACTCGAAAATCCGGGCTATTACTTTAGTGTTAAGCTAACCTTAAAATGTAAATACGGTTGTATCCTCTGCTCTCCTTCAAGTCTATACGAGAGTTGGTACACGGAGGGTTATGTAAGGACTTTGCTACAACAAAGTCAACCCACAAAACATCACAAACATCAAACATTATTAAATAATAGTATCACAATTTCACTTACCTATCGTAGCTGATGAGTGCCATGGATAATATTGATGATGTTGTAAACGACGTCTCTGCAAACCCAACTGCGTAACACATTACGCCGTTCATACGCCAATAACCGTAGATGCTTACGCTAATAACGAAAGGCAGCGTCGACAGAATAACAAGCAGGTCACATACAGCCAAATTCATGATTAAAATACCAGCTTGCCCTCTCAGAGTACGGTCACCAATAGTTAAAACTATAACTGTCAAATTACTTGTGAGTCCCAAAAGTAGAACGAGACACGCAGCGATAGTGTACGAGAGATCGTACAGCGGAGACACATCAACAGAAGATGAATCCTCCATATTGTTTCATATGCCAGCTGAAGAGAGAACCGAACATCTACCCTACGCAATCATAAGTAAACACACCGCTATATGCCAACTGTCATCGCTTAGTGATACTTTACGGATTCAAATTACATGATATAGCAACAAGTTTCGCGCGTATAACTATCCGGTGTATATTGTTTTGTTCAATAATTATGTAAATTTGTACCCCCGGGTAGTTATATGTCACATGAGCTATGAATTCGGTGATAATCAAATAAGGATATACTTGCATGGGAGAGCAGTTTGTTCATGCAATCAATTTATTGGCTCTGATTTGAAGAAAAAACTCTGATGGGGTATCTCCGTAGGTTAAGCTAGGTAAACAACCTGGGAGACATATGTACGGTTTTTACAAAATACATATTAGTATATTTATACAACCCTTATAGTAGGCCTTCAATCTTTTATCAGTATGATGTTATTGAATAATACAATCAGGTAAAATTCGCCGATTTTGTTAGATATCCTATTTAAATTAATTAAATGACTAGTTTTCAAGTTTGCTTAACTGCAATTCATCTGCATATATTAATTTGACAGCTGTTAAGAATATTTTAAAACGATATCTATGGTTTTCACATTGTCATATGATAAATGCATTTATACTTAACTCTACCTAATATACATTACTCTATAATGTATGGGTAAAATGTCACAATGCCAAATATTTCTAGCATAACCCATGACCTGTGCACTGAATACGATTGGACAGGGTCAGATTAAGAGATGCCGAGACATTAAAAGCTACATGAAATTTGGAGAATATTATTCTTTGATAATAAATCAGCTATACCAACCACTTGTTCTTGGACTAAGTTGCTTGATGGCTGCATGTTCATGATTCTCCAGTAGCTTCTGACAATAATGTATATGACCTGGATGTTGTTCTGTTAACTATATGATGATTTCTGGAGGAGATAAACGTATGTCCTCTGGTCGTCATGTTCTCCTAACCGAGAACGTCTGGTGTCATTCCAGACATGTATAGGCTATATGTACCTATATCATACTAAACAAATATCACATTTGCCGTTTGTCCAAGATGCAATTGATGAAGCCAACGAGTATTGAACTATAATATTTGCTGATTCATGAATTTTCCACAGAATGGCCGATCAAGTATGGACGTGGATATCGGAAACAACTAATGATAGAAAGCATTTTGCATGTAGGATATATATATGTCACTAATATGCTAACATGATTTATGAAGTCCTTGTTTGCTTGTTACATAATAGCAAGAGCATTGTCAACATTGACTGGTCCTAGGATGATGATGTTAATGATGCAATCTAGATTTAAATGGTCAATATATTTTAAGTTTTCATGTGCATCCGCCAGTTTTACATACTGGCTGTTCTTCATATTTGCTTTATCTTCAGTGATGCGACTGCATATAAGAAGGCTAATGTAGTGCCCACCGTTTCAAAGCAATGTTACAACAACTCTTCCTAGTCCTAGACCATGATGACCATATCGCGTCAATGTGCTTTCAATAAACATGTCTGGTCACATGCCATTGTAATAATAAAAAAAAACCCGGATCCACCGTGACGATATTTCATAGTACTCATATATACACAGAATAAAGTACTCGACTACAACATGCCCTTACAACATGCCCTTAATAACCTCATTTATCAATGCTGAAATGTGGCTGGCGCGTGTCTTAGCCCAAGTTACATTACATTACAGAGGAATAGTTCATCCGGAGTTAAACCTCTCTGGCTCAGTCTCTGAGGGCCAAGGGCACCAGTGTGCTAATATCCAACGGCAGGTCGAATTTGACCACAACCCTTATTCCCTATGCACTATCTATATATATGCAATCATCTATGCGTGTAATAAGATACGAATCCACTTATTTGTTCCATCGGGTTTTGGAATGAGAACGTTGGAGGTTGTGTTTCAACTACCCTGACTTTATATCAATTATATCGAGATCTAACATATATTGAACCTCCTCCCGATCCTTGCCAATTCCTATGGGTGTTAACATATCCGGTGGCTGTTTGCGCTGAACATGTTCAGTGAATATGATACACCCAAGCTCATCAATAAACAAGTTTAGCAATGTCAGAATTAATGATAAAGGGCACTCTCACAGTTATCATGAACCTCTGAGTAGGAATGTTTTACCCCAGCAAGTGGTTTCAGAGCCATAACTGTAATCAACTGCATTCCGTTCTTTCTGCATCATCTACCTAAACCACTACAGCCACTGATTCAACTATACCTTATACGTCTGATACACTGTCACGATATTCATAGATTGACCAAACGTAATTATTGGATTTTCTTTGGTTATGCGTACCAGTGTTATAGTTAACTTTAGTCAGCTTATTACAAATCTGCTATTGGCTACTAAACTTTCAGTAAAACTTACCTTATCAGTCTGATACACACGATATTCATAGATTGACCAAACGTATTTTGGGGAATTTCTTCGGTCGGACGTGCCAGTGATATAGTTAAAGTCAGTCTGCTTGTTCTAAATCTGCTATGGGCAACTAAACGTAGCTTTCAGTGGTCGCCTGGTATGGGCAACCAGATCAGACCTTATCTCCTGACTGGACAATATAAGGTTCTGGCCGTCTGTCAGTTGGCCTTTCAACATTTCCTGAGAAGCATAAAACGATCATTGAAATCAGACAAATACATTTGTTTCCCCTTCGAAAAAAAGCATTGGCCTAGAATTCTAGGCCAATGCTTTTTTTCTTTGATGAATTTCAAGGCCCCCTCACTGTGTGCATAGAGACTCAATCCTATAGTGAATCACTTATCTCAGTCATCTGGATATTCCAAATTAAGGGTTCTGATTATGCTCTTGAGAGCTTGATGATACCTCTATATATGCACCCTAGAATTGAGGATGGAATGCTAAGGACACAAGCTGATTCATTCCCAACTGCTACGACATTTAACGATTTTGATCTGGCTTGGCTTCTTATGGACGCCACTGGTAAAACCTCAATCATACGTGCAGGTACAGGTATTTTCATAAGGGGTATCGCTTTAGGAAACATTGTCGCCGTATCCATAATAGTTAATGGATATTTAAACCAAGACCGAACGGTTTATCCAAACTGGATGTTATTAGTAACAAAGGATCCGGCTTAATAAATTGGTTACCACCTTACACGTCTTACAGAGCTCAACCACATATCCACTATGCAATGGGGCCAATAAAAATGTTACATAACCTTGGCTTGAGTTTTGTTTATACTGAAATGACCACCAATTTGTCACTAATTTAAGCGCAAAATGCCAATCCTTTAACATGGGCGTAAACTAACTACCCCCATATATGGGACGAGATATTGCACTCAGTTGATCATTGGTCCAATTTATGACATCATCAGTTACAATGGAAACGCTTGGAGGGAATTTGAAGGGCCTCAATAGAGGTCCCTCATGGTAAAGTGACCCTTGATGCAGGTACCCCCAGTTTGAGGTAGGGGTAAAATTGTAGCTGTTTGTGTGTCTGTGTGTGGCTGTGTGTTGCTTGGTGTGGGTATTTTTGTGTGTGAGTGAGCACATTTTTTTTTGTATTTTTGGCTATATTTCCTCGTGCAAAACTTGGATTTACATGCAATCTTCACAGTTGTAATAAGCACAAGATGTTTCAATAGAATTTAAAGAAATGCTTTAAAAAGGGTCAAAGGTCAAATTGTAGATTTTAAGCGCAAATGTTGCGGCGAGAACTCCTCCTAAACCGCTTCACCGATTAACGTCGAAGTTGGTAGGTAGGTGCCCTAGGAGGTAAACTTGTGCCTCGCCGAGACTTGGGATCAAAGGTCACCAGGTCAAATTGTAGTTTTAAAGCGCAAATGTTGCGACGAGAACTACTCCTAAACAGCTTCACCGATTAACTTAACAAAAGTGCTAGGTAGGTGCCCTATGAGGTAAACTTGTGCCTCGCTGAGACTTGGGGTCAAAGGTCGAATCAAGTAAAAACCTATTTTGGGCTATATCTTCTATAATCTATATAGTGCAAAACTTGGATTTACATGCAATCTTCACAGTTGTAATAAGGCATAAGATGTTTCAATAGAATTTGATGCTTTAG
>JAODAF010135017.1:0-10425 GCA_027574765.1 Molpadia intermedia | reverse complement strand
TATAACATTTTACCAAAATCAAGCAAATTGAAGGGAAATAAACAAAATATCAACTGATGGTGGACCTCTGGCGTTATAATTTATTTAAATGGCAGTCCTGTAATCAAACACGCTAACGTATTCTCAATAAGCAACAACAAGATTATATGAAAATCACTGAAATATATCGTCATCTTTTATAGCCATGCGAACTTTTCTCTAACTGAAAAAAATGACGGTAAATTTAGACGTAATATCTGACGCGACACGTTTTTATAATGACAGACGGTTTGTGCAACAATGAGACAATGACATCGCAGGATTGCAACAAACACGACTCCACTAGAATATTCCTCCTATTTCGAACAAGAAAAGACACACAAAGAGAACACTTCGACCGACGAATCTTTTCCGAGCAAATACATATGGTTTCGCAACACGAAATGACGAAGAAACCCGTATAATGATGTTAGCATTTTTTAGGTTTCACGTTATGCTCGTTACGTGGTTGAATGTCAATCAAGGCTTCCTTTGTACCAAGATGTGCCCTGTATTGTCCGTATATTATAAGCACTTTTAACCCGGCTGATTCTTTAATGACAGGACAATTAAAAATGCGAAATGGGATGGTAATAATTGTTTAATCTACTGACTTATGAAGTGAAAACAAGTAAAATGTAAAATACGATAGGGAAGTAAAGATTATTCGCTAAAGACATATACTATATGTAGAGCCAACGGCATAGAACGTTGTATATTAACGTTGGGTCCATGTCTAACTTTCTATAGCGTGTATAGTGAAGGGGAATAAGATACAAAATGGTGTCATATAATTTCCCCCTCATAATACGATATGCTATATAGACAAATATTACAGGATATTTAAATATCCGTGGTACAATTTTATGAGCCAGCGAAATGTTGTGGAAATCCCTTCAAAAATGGTGAGAGTTGGGTCCCCTCCCCTGCAGCCGGCGCATGGAAACAATGGCTGGCCCTCCGCCCTTGGGCTGTTTAATGTTCCTATTTCTATGTTTACTGAGTGTGTTTTTTCATCATGAGCATAATGGTTATCAAATTTCGCAAATACGCAAAAAATGACAAGGATTTTTTCTCCATGTTCTAGATTTCATCAGCTACAATCCATGCTTCGTTAAGTGTCATTAAAATCTTGGTTTACACAAAGGTGCTTCATTTACACGATCGTGAATGTTCTTTTAAGGTTAGATTCTTAATTACCCGAACAATTAAAAGGTTTCATCTTGATTATTCAATGCATAATGGTCACTCGCTTATTGATTTAAAATCGTTTTAAAATTATTATGAACTACGATAACAAATTGAACAGGTTTCAATACCCGGAAATAAAGATTATTAGAGCATGGTTGGAAAAGAATATTACGGTAGTTAATGTATTGAGAAAAATCCGGGTGAACAAATATATATCCGCTACCGAGTTCTACTTCGTTTGTCATTGCTGGTTTCTACGGAAGCGTAGGAGGAACATTCAATTGACTTACCGACATGTTAAAACGTCAAAACTCAAACAAAAATTACCTTTTTGACAAGATACAACATCTAAGTAAAACAGTAAAAATCAGAAACTTACCGTTTTGGAGAGTTACAGTGTCTAAGCAAAACAGTAAAAATATGCAAATTATGAAAATCTCGTCAAAAAGGTAATTCTCAGAATTTTGACGTTTTGGTGAGATATTAAGTGTGCAACATGGTTTTGTTAAATATTGTATACCATCGAAAAGGTCATTTTAAGATTTTTTAGGTTTTACCATGTCGGTTATTCGTCAATGTGATATCCCTTCGACGCTTCCGTAGGTTGCGTCCTTATTATGCAAAACAAGAGAGTCTTACTAAGCGTTTAACATAACTATATCATTCACATCATGTCAATACAAGGTGAACTTGAAGTCAACAATTTCGCGCCATTTGTCATCTTTCCGCAGGGATTAGTTTGCGAGTACTCGAATATCCGCTGTTTAGAGTACCGTGGCCTATGTACTGTGTATACGTCGTTTCCCCATTAAAATATAATTCACCCGAGTGTTGTGAAGGATTATCCAAGTTTTAACAACATTTAAGAAAGTCCTTTATTAATCCTCGCCCTTCGGACGGCTACAATTCGGACGATATTCATGTCAGATTTGAGCAAAACTACTGACAAATAAATTCGAAACGTATACCGTACTGCATTACTTTCGGGCAATTATAGATACACACTTATGTAATCGCCGTTCTTTATATTAACGGGGTGAAGTTTATATTTAATATAATAAGGCTTACGGGTATTTGCCAGAATGACGTCACTATTGCCTTTGTTTGACAAATAAATAAATAGAAAGCAATATTTACTAAAAAAAACATTCTATTGTGAAATTAGAATGCCTTTACCAATGCCTGCTTATAGGTAACCATTGCAATCTTCTTTGCGGTGACTGAGTCACTGAGCATTGCACATGCGCATATTATCCCTGTTGCAACTGTGGATAAACTGAATAAGTAAACAAATGGAAATGGTTAAATAATTATATGACCATTTTCAAGAAGAGATTTTGAATTACGGTATTCATTTATTCCATAGTTGGAAATAGAGTAATCATAGTAGGTTTGAAGCGGTTAAATGTGGCTATATGTGATTGGATGTCAACGTGTTAATTTCTCTTCCGATAACTATGTAGAAAACCCTTTAATAGCTCGGGTAATTAGATAATCAATAATATGCGCATGTGCGATGCAGGGCCGGATCCAGAGTTTTACGATTAAATATCCTGGCATCTGACAGCTAAAAATACACAGAGAAACATTTTTTTGACGTCGGCGAAAAGGAAAGGCGCGTTCCCCTCGTTGGATCCCCCTTGTCTGATCCGCGCCGATGATACCCAGTCGACATTACACATGTGCATGCTGATAGTGCGGGATAATTAACCCTGCACTTCCAAGATTTCAACATGCATGTTACATGTGAAACGTCAATCATAATTAACACTAAAATACTTCTTCAGTGATTGGGTATTGTCTGTTATGTACTTTGACATGTGAGTTCTTGAATTAACCCTGCAATTAGAAGGATTCCTTGTAATCATCTGAAGCCAATTGAAGCTTTCTATAATTGTTTGACATATCGACCGTATAGAATTGTAAAACCTCTGTGCACCCTATTAAAGATTTGCATCAGAAAAGTTACTGAAATATAATTCTCCATTAAGAACAGATGTTATACAAATGTTGAAGATTATTATTTTTAATTTAAAAATCTCATTTGAATAGTTTCTTAATCTCAGTTGATTTATTGACTGATTTTTCTGAATATACACACGGGCCGTGGGGTGGGGGGATAATATATATATAAAATGTCTGGCTACGTGTAACGCTAAATATTTGATAACGTCCTTGTTTAAATTACTACACCGATCTGATAGGTCATTTCACTAAGTATAACGAACACATATTACTTTATAACATTTCCACGCAGTATATGCGCATTTATTGTTGCTCGCCGCTATATTTACATTTTCAATACGTAAACAAAACATTTAACAATTAATATGATTTGATATGATATTTACAAATATAATAATTTAGAGTAGTCTGTGGTTTAACTTGACTCGTCATTAATTATTTAAAAAAGAAAACCAAACATATAGGCCTACGCTTTGTACCAACTGTTGTACATAATGACGAAATATTACATAAATGAGGCGATAAAAGATTCGCTTTGTGCAATCGTATGAAAAATTCTAGATATAGCCTAAGTTCCTAATTCGTATGAGGTAACCAGTATAGCCTATATTACTTAGTAGGCTACGTGTCCAGATTGAAGATTGAACACAATTGAATTTACCCTGGATAATATCATAGTTGAATGGAGAAATTTGAAAGGTGGGTTTACACAACACTTTGAGTAAGAAAAGCCACACGGATATGAACCTACAGGCTAAAAATATAACCGACGCCATCGTCGCTCTGTAAATCTTATTCTCCAGACCCATCCACTCACAACGGGACTATACCGCAGATATATGGACGGTGTGGGGAGGGGGGAGTCCAACACTCTCACTGAAGATAGTTTGTAAGATATATTCCTCATTATATCAATGAGGGCGCCAATCAAATTATTTTGTGGAAAGGTATCCTAGAGGAGGGGGTAAGGTGCCCTTCCCCATTTGTGAATTTATTGTAGCTTATAATTAAGGGTGCTTTTTCAACATGATGATATCTTTGTTTTTATCTATATTTCTCATTATTTCAGAGATCTAATAGGGGCGTGCGCCTCCTGCGCCCATGGACTCGCCATAGTATATTATGTGACAGTCACAATCCGAATCGGAAATTTGGATCGATTTGTTGGACCGATTAATCGTTATTGTCGTACCGGTTACACTTCATCGATATTGAGCAGCGACTTGGAACCTAAAATCCCACCTGGTTTGCCGTACTAAAATATAAAGTATTGGGCCGGGCAGCTATGGAAGGCCACTGGGGCCATAATGTCTGGGTAATACACGTTGTCGAACTACACGGCTACCCGTTGTGGAAACAGTCAATCAGCGAAGCATGTTCAATCACGTGATATGTCCGGCAAAGTGTAGTAGGAATGTTAAATTAGAAAATCTTAAAATTCCACTAGGCATGGGTGGGCTTTGCATGCTGAGTATCTACAACATGATTTTCATACTCCCCGCAGTAGAACTACACTGTTGCCGGACATATCATATATTTGAAACCGGACATGTGCATGTTTCTTGTAAACCGATAGCTTCTTAATATCATTTCATCTCTTCCCTTTTCATTTTTTGTTTTTAGATTTTTGGTTTGTTGTCGGATTTAGTTTTCTAGGAGGTTAATCAAAGAAGTTTACTGACACTCTGTAAAACGTCTGACAATTTCGGTGTTTGTATAACCTTAGTCGAAGTAAACTTCTTATCTTTTCATGTTCACGGAAGCACCGTTGCTCTTTCCATAAATGAACAGTTTATCTTTTTATCATATAAAAATAAAAAAAGTGTGAAAAGAGATGGGTAATAAAAGCGGTGTAGCGAGACAAAAAACGATATTATCTACACTCCGCCTAAGTTGAGTATTGTGATCAGTGGCGTAGCCAAGGGGATGAGTGTCGGAACACCTCTAGGAGTCCTCTAAGTGTCCTCAACCTCACCCACCCCACCCCGCAAATATAATAATAACAGTAGTAATAATGTTTTCAGAAATACTTGGATATTTCATCCCCACAATTAATGCATTGGGAATAGGCCGCACTCAACTCCTCCCCCCACCCGACCATCACCACCATCCGCCTCCCCCTAATCATGAGCCGTGGTAATAAACCATATGTATCATCATCCCTCCTCATTTTGGATTAGCCCGTTCATAATCAGTGTTGTGATAAATAATTTGTTGCATTCACCCTGGAAACTTAATTAACCACTAGTTTGTCTCAGAAGGAGGATACAGTCCAATGACTCCACCTATATGAAGCACGCGACAGTTTCTGGCCACATAATCATGTACTTGCTAGTAAGCATTTTTGTAGCGTTATGTACATATTGAGTCATGACATCGGGTCTCCAATGTAAGTAGATCAAAAGGGTTTACTTCATTTGTTTCTTGCTACAATACTGGTCGAAATGTACATATACGTTACCATCAATCCATATCTCCATCATCCTTCATTATATCCATCACCCCGTACCCATGCCTTGCTTATTTAAAAACAATGGTAAAACCCTGCAGGCGGATGTTAATGTACTCACATGTATAAGGGAACTTTGCTTTACTAGTCGACTCTAATTATATATCACAGTTGGAACTTAAGTAAATGGTTACATGGATTTTAATTTTGGGGAACCTCCATCAATCACAATCTGTGGACTAGATTCGGTCAATGATTGGACTTCTTCTCGACTATCAGATCCAATTTTTCTGGCTTCACTGAAAATTTCTACATCAGGGACGCTTTTTCTGACAGGGCTAACCCTCTGCCGAGGAGAATCGACGTTAAGAATAGGCGACGATGTGCGAGGAGTCGTGAGTGGTTTCTCCTCATGTGAAGGTGTTGAGTGAAGCAGTCTGAACGCAGATGACGGATGTGACGATTCAGAAGTCGTTGGTACTGTGAGATCTTCGACGTTTGGTTGAAATGGTGAGGGAGAATTCCAAGATCCGATGGGAATTATTGGTCTCCTATCTGGGGCTGTGATATCTTGTTCGCCCTTTCGCTTGGGAAGGCTTTCTTTCTCATCAACGTGGAGATTTTCTTCTGGGCGACCAAAACACATAGAATGTCCTCTAGGAAACATCAAGGCGCGCCATGTGTTGATTATAGATGGAGGAAGAACGCCCGCGTGCAGTGGTCCCTTCCAGAATGGATCGACAGACATGTGATGAGGCAGAAAACCTCGCAGAGAATCTGACGGAAAGTTCATACCAGGGGCATCGTGTAGACCAGTGGGCCTAAGGAAATGACGAGCGGGGTCAGAAAGGAATGGCGTAACATGGCGTTGGAGCGAGTGATGAGGGTGTACGGCAGGTATGTTCCTCGCTGTTGAATATGCGGATTCGACTTGGGGCTCATCATGACGAATTCCCCGTAATGGTGGAAATGCCTTATTACTCTCGCAAAAAAGTCCGTAATTGGTTAAAGGAGGAAACACCCTCAGCTTCTCCAATTGGAAGGGGTTGGTATGGCATGCGTATGGGTCAAGATATCCTGGCAAGGTTGGGGCACCATTGGGTCGTGTCTGTTTATCCGAATGATGAGTGATTCTCCTCCTATTCCCGCCGTTGAACATCGCCTTAACATCTTCCCATGCTTGTTGTAAAGCGTCCGTTGGGTTTTCGTCGCAGAGAAATATATGTCGACGCCAAGAGTTGAAGTTAGCTGCATCTGGCTGTCGATACTTCGATTCGGGCATCCGGTGAGTATGAAAGATGAACTTATTTGGCGAAAAGAAGAGGCTACAGTAGCGGCATTTAACACATTTCGCACGAGAGCTGTTGTACCTTGACGGAATGAAGCTGCCGCGACATCCCCATGAGCATTTATGATAAACCTCAAATGCGAAATTATCTGGTAGTTTGGGAGGAGTATTCTCCACTAGAAATGATTTACAGAGTCTTTCAGCTTCTCTAAGTGTGATCATACCACAGCGGCGAGATGAAGCAGGCATGGCGCCAACACGACGTAACATTTCGAGCTGTACTGGAGTACACTGGACACATGTCACACCTAAAGCAACCCTTCTATTGTGGATTTCGTTGTAGCTGTAATCTTTGAGAAGAATATTCGATATTTGAGCAAGGCATAATCTCTCGATCCCATCCATAATGAGAGCTGCTATGGGGGCGCCGAATAGAATAACAGAATGGCACTGGGTTGAGTTCTGTATCGGTCTAGCATGGGTGTTATCTGTGGTAGATGGCGAGGTAGAAGAGGTCTTCTTTGATTCGCTCGTACTAGCAAAGAGGTAGTCCGGATACAACTGTTGATCAGACCCAGGAGAACCACGGGTTGATTCGTTTGGTTTGTCATCCATTATACTTGATAATTCTATAATAAAAAAAAAGAGAAACATACTTGATAAACTTTCATTCACTTCAATTTCATTAAATAACCTACAAAGAAAAATATGTTTGTTTAGAACATGGCAACGACGACATTATGATATCGATTTTTTTTTTGAGACAAAAAGCAGAAACTTTCGAGAAATTGCTTGAGAATATTTTATGTTGCTCCATTTGGGTGGATGGGACAGTAGTATGACGCTTCAGTTGGGTTACGCCACTTCCATGGACATCGGGTCACGCGATTTTAATACGACGATATACCGGTAATTAATAATGCGAGAGAGAGCATGGGATATTACTATTAACTATCAGCAGTAATAAGAAATATACTGGAAATTAGTAAGTTAAAAGCAAATTTGTCCATTTGGATAAGACATATAGTACCGTATATCTTGCAATAACATTTTCTTCAAATCAGTCTGGTAGTCGACCGTGATTTAAGGAAGCCGACACCAAAAATGTACCTTTATTTTATAGAAGAATAGAATTCATCCATTCTGATTGATCAAAATTGGTTGCTTCTTTTTCATTAACGAAACGACACGGGCCAACAGCCAAATATGACGACAATCATAGATATATATATATATATATATATATATATATATATATTGCAACACAACATCTCACGAAACCTTGAAACGATGCATACGCCCGCCCAAAACCAACAAAGCCCCCGACAGCTCTGAAAACGTACCGTACCCTTGCAGTGAGCAACTCAAACACGTGCGTCGCATGCGACACACAGCACACGTCCACACAAAACTGCATAGGCCATTACAGTTTCAACATACACCCATATCGAATACGGGTTTCAATTATCCAGCCATCACACAGATGTCGGTCTCACATCATGAGATTGTATATTTATTTGACCGTAACATTTGTGTGCGGACATCCATATATTCCTCTCCCCACCTCTCTCTGTTAACATCGGATGTATTCACTGAATGTGAGTCGCATACCGGAAGGAGCACGGCCGACAAACGCCCACATGCTCCATTACAACACCCATGCACGCAATCAACAGCGCCATGTTCCCATATGGGCCCATTATCACAAGAAAGAGATACGGCTCTATGTGGGACAGAATAATCCTTATACTCATGTTAAGTATCTAGCGAAACCGTATGTCAAGCATATCTTGATATTATACATTTATCATTAAATATTGTATACACTTGTTTGTTTGGTTTAAACAAATAAATTTACTAACTATAACTAACTACCAAAGTTGAATTCAATCTTAGTAACAAAGCAATATTCTCGCAAATGGCGTTATGCATTATTATATATCAAGTTTAGCCTTAAACCAAGTATAGCAGAGCCCTAAAATGCAATCAATAATAATATAACAAAATAGCATATTTTGCTTTCGGCGCAGAGGAGATGGGTTTCTTTAAGCGGGATATAAAGTTTCCAATAAGGGCGAATCATAAACACGATTTTCAAATTAGCTTGAAATGCCCCTATCCTGAGTTATTGGCTAAATAAATTTGCTTTAACCCTTTATAATCTATATATCCTCATAATTACACCTATCTAAAGAACATTGATTGCTCTAATCTAAAAATGCGCAGAAGTTTAACAAATTGCCCGGATATTACCTAAATATTGATTACCATCATTTGTCACCCGTTATGTCAAATAAAATTACAGATTTGTTTCTAGCATTGCTGAATCGTGTTCCGAAATATTAACGAAAACTGAAGGAGGAATGTTAAAGAGTATATTATATTCACCGTATTAGGCAAAGTTACTGTACAGCACCACGTGATCATGCACCCAAATCATGCACCCCTCACCTTTATTCCACAGGATCACCCAAATACGTTTGTTACGTCATAACCCTTGAATTTGAAATACTAAAGCGTACACCATAACTTACAACCGGACAGGTCATGTCATACTTCTTTTCTTTTGAAAAGTAATATTTTAAAATACGCTAAGGTATGCACCCTTTATAGACCAGAAGATAACCAATTGACATTATTAAGTGGTTACTTTTTAATTTAGTTTAGTAAATTATATTAGAGGTTCTTAAGTGACAGATCGCGAGTAGCTTAATCACGTGACTTTTCGGTAACACTGAAACCACATAACATCATGTGTTGTTGATATATAGTTTAAGCTAATATCACAAGAGGATCTCTAATGAAAGCTAAATAATGACTATTGGTCGTCTAAATAAATTATAACATTCTGTGACTTCTTTGACTCATTCAGTACGTCTTTCGCGATGACCATGTTGACGCCATTCCTCTCTACCGTTGAGAGAGTTACCTAGCAACCTACAGTGGTTTCCTTACCCGGATGTATAATCATCCTATAACAGAGTGGATTATTTGACGGTAATATTGCGAAATTTACTGGATAGCAGTTAATCACAATGTTAGCCCAATACACATTTGCTAAACACACATTTCGTTATACGAAATATACGATAAGCATGGAATTTGATTAAACATTGTGAACAATTTGGTTCATTTGTACATAGATTGTCCAACAGAAATAACCTTTTATTCTATACGTTTGTATAACATTTTAATTTATACTCGGTTCACCAATTAAAAAATAGTATAGGCTTATATTGACAAACTTGTTCATTACAACGGAAAACTGAAAATTTTATATAATGAGAAACAAATAGTAACAAATAGCATAGACAGTAAATAAACATTTAAATCATACTCCGAATATTGACCCATCAACCAACCCCGCATATGCTATAGCATTTTTATCACGAAACAGAGTCCCTTTAATATAACTGACTTTCGCGAGAAAGTAAATGATTTATCTATCGATTTTCTTCATACGTCCCTATCTAATAAACGACTAATAAAACTAAATCACACAGGGCGATTAGGC